>ML797357.1:63619-78795 GCA_009831015.1 Picea engelmannii
TTCTGCCACCTGTACTTCTCCTGAAGTTGATGCCACCCTGTATCGTTAGTTAGTTGGTAGCCTCTTATACTTGACTCATACCCATCCTAATCTTTCCTTTGTTGTTGGTATTGTTGCCCGATAAATGAAAACACCCCATGAAATCCATTGGAAAGAAGCTAAAAGGATACTTCTCTATGTTCGTGGTATAGTTTAGTTCGGGATACATTACAGTTCAGGGGGGACTCCCTTATTGGTTGGTTTCACTGATTCAGATTGGGTCGACGACCCCGATGATCAGAAGTCTACTGCCAGTTATGTTTTCAGCCTTGGTTTAGGACCTGTCACTTGGGCCTGTAAGAAACAATAGGCTATTGCACTTTCTTTAGCAGAAGCAGAGTACCGAGCAATGGTAAATGCAAGTCAGGAATCCATGTGGCTTCGACAGATCCTTTCAGAGTTTGGATTCCATCACCCGCATCCGACCAGCCTTTGGTGTGACAATCAGAGTGCCATCAAGCTCTCCAAGGACCTAGTTCAACATAAACGCATCAAACACATCGAGCTACACATGCACTTCATCAGAAAGCTCATTCATGATCAAGTTATTGAAGTGCTCTTTTGCCCTACAGAAGATCAAGTTGCAAACATTTTCACAAAGTCTCTTACAGAAGCGAAGTTTTCCAAACTTCGATCTATGTTAGGAGTTCAAGAAGTTGTCATTAAGGGGGGATAGGCTCTAATGCCTCCTTCCTTCTCCTATTGTGTCACTATTGTAAATCCTTCAATCTTATCCCAAGTTGTTCTTAAGGGGAGATGTTAGGATATTTAGACACATAGGAGTTAGTAAGATCTACTTGGTCTATTGTGTCATTAGGTAAAAGTGTGTTTTATAGTGTGTTTCTTTAGTATGCATTTGTAGTTAGGAAATCCGACAATCACGATATGTTCTTGACATAGATTGATCTGACGGTTCATACTCTCCTCGATCTTAATGACCATTGATCTGTGGCTTAACACCCGATTGGTCCATGATATCTATTTAAATATCATGGAGGGTAATTTGCCGATGATCGATTTTGATAAACTCTCTTGTAAAATCTCTCTATAATATTTTCTTTGCATTAATAAATTGCTCCAAGTGGCCGTGTTGGCTGGGGTCATGGATGTTTCCCCGTAGGGGTTTTACCACGTGAAAATATCGGTGTGTTGATCTTTGATCTGGTTATGTGAGTGGTTACTGAAGGTTTTCGCTCTCTGTTGGAATACATGTGCTGTCGAACAAAATTTGAGAATCCATTTCTTCATATGTTTTGGTAATGGGTGTTGAGGTCTGGGTACAACCACGACATCTTGATCGAGCCAAGGCCTGGCGGGATTGTTTTGGTTTTCCATGGGCGTTGGTGGTGTCGAAGGATGTGATGGTCCTGATGAGGAACTACCTTCTTTTGAAGACTCTCCTCCTAAAGAGGATGGAAATGAATCAGGTGGGGAAGGTGGAATACCAGATCCCTCGGCTCCAAGGATAGGTGTTTTGGTAGGATTGGTAGTATGTTCACCTAACGGGTTTTGGAGTAGACCAGTGCCTTGTAGTTGTTCTCAGATATCCGAGAAATCTAGGGGTTGATTAAGTGGCCTACCAGGTTGTCTAATACGGGCTAAGGCACTATGTGTTCTTAAGAATGACCGACAAACAATTTCTTGGACGCCGACCCCTTGAGGAACTGGTGTCATTGGTTCAATGAGAATCTCAGGGTTATCGTTTGAGGTAGTTTTTGTTTCAAGTGTAACATTGTTTTCTTAGTGACTATGCGTTATGACATGGGAACAAGTGTGTGGGGGAGGAGTCTTGCGACCTCCATGTGCCATCAATTGAATTCAAACCCTCCTTCTAGCGCCATTTGTTGGCGAGCACAAGTGACACACCATCAACTTGGAGAATAGACCCGGACCGGGGTTGTCTAATTAACCCATGTTGTTTGGTGTAATATATTCTAACATGTTTAATGGTTCTGTTAGCCAACTAGGGTCCTAAAATAAAGAAAAGAAATAAACTACTCTAAAACTTAAACTATAATACTATATACTTTAATCTAATTATTTACAAGTATTTCCATAAATATAAATACATGATTATAAACAGAGTATTTACAAATTACAAGTTTTTGGTGAATGCCTTGCAAAATCAATGTTTGGTAGTTGTTTTCGAAAGTAGATAAAGAAAGCACATATTTTTATATTTTCTGTTTTATAATCTAAGATCTAAGAACTTAAAAAAATACTAATAAAACATGATTTTAAACAAGGATAGAGTAATGGTCACAACCAATTTAAACTCTCTTGTTTCACTAATAAATAAACTAATAACATAAATTAAATGCAAATAAAGGTAACTTGAGATTAGTTTCATACTGTTCCGATATCCCTGTGTAATCCAAACTTCAAGCTATCTTGCTTGTGAAAGAAATCTGTAATAGGTTTGATACTAACATCTCCATAATAAATTCAAGGTGTTTATTAATAGTAAGGATATAAGAACATAGTGATAGACATATAGATCCCGTGACCTTATAATTATGAATGATTATAGTAAAAGAAATTTTAATGAGAAGCATTCATTTGATACATCAACTTAACATCAAGCGTAAATCAGAATAATAAAGTTGAAATAGTGATCACAGAAATAATATGTGAAACAACAAGTTATAGACAAAATTTAAAGCATTAAAAAAAATGAAACATAACATGCTAAAGAGACTAAATCTCTGTAACACGTGTATATTCCATAACATATGATGCAAAACATAGAAGGAACAATGTCACCCTAGTCTAAAGCTGAAGTGTGAACAACTGGTCCAAATAGTCTTTGAGAATTACATGTCCATAATCTGTTTCAAGCAAAGATGTCTTTCACTAACAAAGTGAACAATATTTAAAGTAACCTGGGATCACATACTCATATCTCACAGGATAGAGTTGGATCTTCCAAAATCAAGTAATATTACAAAAATAGTGGGCTAGGAACCACTTATAAAAGAGTTAGTTTTATTCAAAGATAAATCAAAGCTTTTATAAAACAAAAATAAGGAGAAACTACTATTTATTTAGATGCATAATTGAAAATATCTCCTCCAGATAATCAACAACAAAATCTCCCATTTCCTGAGAAAAACAAAACAAATTTGATAAATTAGAACAAACAATCACTAATAACTAATTTTTTTATTAAAAGAGACTTGGCTACAGAATCAAATATTTTGTAGCCAGTCTTAATTTTAGTAAATGAAATCAAAACTTCAAATCTACTTATTTCGAATTAGATAACATAAATAAACTAAAAAGAAAATAAAATTGTTTACCATTAAAAGTTAACTGAAGAGGGATCAAAGAATTCATATTTTATTATTTCCTTGACACTAGTCGCATTCTTGATGACTATGTTTCCGGATGTTCTGCTATGTTTAGTCTTACTCTCTGCATTCGCCTTGATATCAAAGTTTTCTTTCTTTAACAACACATTCTGAGTAGTAAGAGTTTTAATTTGGGCCAGTAAGAGAGGAACGTCGATGTAATAACGCTCAACCCAATTGAAATAGTCATCACATTGAATAGGGGAGGTGGTAGGTTGATGAAGGACACAATTGACCATGGGTGCATCCGTCTTATTTGTTTTTTCTTCATATATTTTATAATACTGGAGAACCCTTCTTTGCCTTTAAGGCATGGTGGAAAATTTGTCACGAAATCATAAGGTTTAGTAGGAACGATAACTTCCCTGCTAGAACCCTACAATTCTGGATCTTCCCGAACTAGAAAATCCTCTATCTCAGGATCTCAACCCTCATCAATATCGATCGGATTGATCGATCTCAGATGAGTATCGTTTCAGTTCCTTAATTTCCTAGAGATTAGGCGACCTTCTTTCTTGTTCTTGAAAGCCAAATCTGTGCACTGTGGTTTTGTTCCTTTACAAAGTTTCTTGGCATCTGATTCAACAATAACATTTAGGCTAGCATCATCCACAAGCACAAGAGGATCATTTCCATTCAATTCATCAGTATTTTTCTCTTGAAATCTAGCAGGTGAAAGCTTACATGGTGATCCTTTGACTAGAGGGGTTTTGTTAGTAAACTCTAGTCCACTCATTGAATTACCGAACTGGTCTTCAACCAGTAGCTTTTCTAAGTTAGGGTTTGCAGTTAAAAGAGGGTTTGTTGTAGGATCATCCCGGGTGAAACCATTCCTCATTAAAAATACTTCCCAACTATCACCTATGGTTGACAGGTGATACATCAACAATATCTTAACCAATCCGTGATGGAACAGGCTTGAATCGACAACCTATCATTTATATCATTTGGACATCTTATAGAGACTTATCAACAAGTAAAAGGGCATATCTAACTTGAAACCTATAAAATTCATGAGAAAACAAATATGGTAGAGGAAGACCAGTCCGTATCAACCTTCGCATGTCACAAATTGCTTGAGAATTAACAATAAACTATGCCATCTAGGTTTTACCAGGGAGATAGGAATACCTTTTACACAACAGTTGATCTTTTGGGATGTCATAAATAGACTCCACGAGACTTCTTCAATTCGGGCATTTTTGAACCACCTTTCACCCTTTAATGGAAGCCCTATTGCTTTGCTCGTGAACTCCTTGGTCAATTCTAACTGTGTGTCTCCAAATTTAGCTCTGCAACCATCGAAGTTTTGCGCGAAGGATTTTTCCACTTGAAGATTATAACCCTCAAATTTCTTAAGGAATATATCCAAGCCATGACTTTTTAGGTCCTCAATCGCATCATCGTGAGAAAGTAAGGCTTGACATCCGTTCAGCTCCATGCGAACGACATACGCCATGACAACTATAACCAGAATGCAATAAAGATTACTTTGAATAGTTTTAGGTTCGAATTGTGCGAGCAGTAGAAACAAGTTTGAATGGAGAGTAGAAGCACGGAAATAGTAGAGCTTGAGGGTTATCATAACTCAAAAAATAGGAATGGAAACCAGAAGGTTCATCGTATCCCCTACCATCTCTTGTGATGAGTTCCATAACTACATAGTACCAAAACCCTATGGAGATAATGAATAGCTCATTAATATGTTAAGCTAGCAAGGTGAGGTGAGGATGCAAGTACAACAAGTCTATATTAATTTGTATGATTGTTGGTACGACCATTGAATTCACGAGAGGACTATCAAAAATATCACGGGCTCTTCAAAAATAAAAAATAAACTATCAAACCATATAACAACCATATTAAAACCAAAACATCGAAAATAGGTCACTCAACCATTAGATTTGGATTTCAATTAAATATGGGTGACCTTTAAAAAGATGTTTCTAAGGCACAAAAAATTACAACACCAAGATAAGTTTTATGTTTAATTCATGCTTACAGTCATGAATTAAACACAAAACAAAAATGAAAATGAAAACAACAAGAAATTAATAAGGGTAGCTTTTAATCAAGTAATCATCTCAAAACTCTCAATAGTTTTTACAAAATTGAGGTGATGGAAGCTACATAAAAATGCAATTTCTTCCGATCATGTTAAATATAAAAATCATGTGTGGCTCCCAACAAAAATTCCACCCAAGCTCGTGTAGTTTCCATCTTCCTAAAATCTTCAAGTTGTTCTACAGTGACATCGACACACTCATCATCTTGGAGAGAGAAAAGTGTATCATTGAAGTTTAACCTACCCATGTGCCTAGATCTTCTTCTTTCTTCTGTCTTGGGCAATCATCCTCTTGATGAGGTTCCTGGAAAGGCAAACACCAAGGTGATCCCTCCAATTTGACCATCCCAATCGAGTCCAAGTTGTCTAGCGCATTGGTTCCCTGTTGTGGCCTTGGTTTCCATCCCATTTTTGGTTTTCTAATAAACTGAGGTTTGGAGGGATGATGATACCTTTCCAAGGTTTTCAACCTGTTCATGATATGATTCTGAGTCTAGAAAAATTGAGTATTCATTTGATCCAACTTCGGAGTTATGAGTGCAATTGTATCCTGAACTATACTGGTTGAATTCTTTGCTTTTGGTTATGTCCTGACATGAGGAAACTAAAAGGAATCAATTTTTGAGCTGATTAGATGTTCCTCAATATGAGAACTATATTCTTTGGCCTTTGCCAAACTGTCAGGAATCTTTTCTTTCATAATAAAACCAAACTATCCTTCGAAAGAATTCAAGTAAAGGAGGAGAGAAGTTGCATCTAATGGACATACATTCTTTGGGATTTGACTACGTAAATTGTCAAACCTAGTGTCAAAATCCTTCACTTTTTCATTTTCTTTCCTTTTGATTTGATTGAATTGCATTAATAACATTGTGCTATCCTTTTTTTTTTTCCATCTTTCCTTGAACAACTTAGCAAAATATTCATAGGATGCCAAGTTGTTGTTAGGTAATACTTTATACCACTTTCTAGCATCTTCATCAAGAGACATAGCTAATAGCTTCATTGCAATGTCTTCATGTTCTATACCATTGTCTTCCATGGCCACACCAATAGCTTCGAGGTGATCTTCAAGTGTGATAATGTTGTTCCCTATGAACTTTGGAAACCACTTGTGAGACTCTTTGGGCATTGCATTGGGATAACTAGGGATGGTGGCTAGAGTCAAATGCTTGTAAAGGCTACCAACCCAAGTGTGAGCCATTGAATTGAGGGGAAGCTTACCTTGGAACAAGGTTTTGACAATGGGGGAATTATGAGGAGGCCTTCTTTAGTAAACCTTGGAAAACTTGAATCTTCCTTGGGGAAGGGCTTTGGGGAAATTGGGTTCTTAGGTTTTGGAGTCTCCAGATGAGATTAGAAAGTTCATCAAAGGGGAAGAGGAAAATTTCCTTAGGTGGAGTTAATGGGAAAGTTAGGGGAAGGCTTTGGGATAACTTGCCAAGTGTCGTTAAGGGTCGAAAAGGATTCAAAATCCTCCTTGACAACGATGCCAAAATGTTATTTCACAGATTGTATTTTGGGAAAATCCCAACCCAAATCACAAAGGTGTGACAACTATGGGAGTATTTACCCATTGTCACCTTAGATAAACTCTCCCCTCACTTTAGTGATGATAAAATCACCACAAGGGGGGAATTTATGGGTGACCCTAGGGAGGTTGCGATGGAAAGTGAAAAGAGATGAAGGGTGCACCAATAGGTCAAATTCAAGGGTGGTAAGGAGGCTTAAGAATGAGTCTTGTGAGAAGGTAATTGGTTTCAAAGGTAGTGTACCTACAAAACAATGTCAAACCCACTCTAAACAAGACAATATATAGTAATAGAATCCTCAAAAGCAATGGGAATGCATCAAGAAACCTTGTTGTCCCAAATTTTAGAACCATGGAAATATATATATCACCAGTAAATGATAATAGAGTTGCAAATTATACCATCAAAATCAAGTTCAAGATATTGGAAACAAAGCTAGCAATGAGTAGATAAATTTCCAATGATTAAAACAAAACTTTGATAACAATTAGAGGTTTGTTAGTTAGTGTTATAAACAAGATTTTTAACATCCTTACAGATGTAGCAAACATTTGATACAATAGAAAATTCTAGCCACTAAAATCAATAAGTAAACCACCCAAAAGATAGCTATTAACTAGTAGAAAAATTACCAAGGCTTACAAGTGACTTTTAGTAGTAGAATAGTGAGTAAAGAATGAAAAGAAGATGAGTTTTTTTGTAGCCCTATTGGCTATAGCATAAATTTTATTACAGAAATGAGATCACTTGGATAAACTAGATGCCCTTAGGGAATAATACAAATTTAAGCATGAAGAATTAAATCCAACTTGAATGATTGCAATATCTCAAGAAATCATGTATACCAATGCATGGATATTCAATCTCCAACGAAAGTAGATTAGTTCCTTATCTATTGGATTATGGGGTATCTTTTTTATGATCTAGGGATTATTACCTCTCTAGGGGTGCAAGCCTTTTTACTCCCTAGAAAAAACCAACCTTAGCAAGGTAAATCTACAAGGGTGTAAGCCCTTCTACTCCTTGTAGCAACCTTTGTAAAATAGGTTTTTTCAATGACAACTAAGTAGATCTTGATGGATAGTGTATGCCCTTATACTCCTCCAAGGATTTATAAAAATCAACCTTCAAGCAAGAAGAAACAACACAATTATGTAGAAATTCCTTACCAATTCCAAGAGATAGCGTGAAAAAACCCTTCTTTATCAAGAATATTCCACCACATTACCAAGAAACAAGCATCCAAAAGATAGGGCCTAGCATTTTACTCCAATAGAAAAGTAAAAACATCCACAATTGCACCAAAGAGAGATAGAGAGAATTTCCCAAGTAGGGAGAAAATTTCATCCAAGAGAGTATGTAATTCTCAAAAACATGATTATAAAATGAGAGTGAGATGACCTTTATTTATACAAGGTCATCTAACCTTAATTTTTCCACTTTAATTTGTAAAAACAAAAAGAGGGTCGACCCTCTAATTTATCTTTACAATTTACAAATATGAAATAACATTAAATTAAAATCCCCCCAAGGGGTGAGATCATGCCCTAAAGGGTGATGTTAGGCTTCCAATAGAGACATTGAGCCTATAGATGAGGGATGTTGGGCCTCCATAGGCCATGTGTGACCTCGTCATGTGCTAGAGTGACCAAAAATACATCTCTCTCCATCAAATCACATCACATCACTACTATCATCATCAAAACCCATCAAAACATGATCAACAAAAGTGATGTCAAGTGTTAGGATATGATGGCATAGACCTCCCAAGGCCAAATTTAGGTGCAGGGGACCTCAATGTGATCATCTCATTTTTTCCAAGTTTCTCCAAAGGCAACATTCATCTTCCCAAGTATGAAAATGAGTGCGGTTGCATCATCCAACATGTGGTCTTCAAGCCCCTATGAAGGTCCAAGTGACCTAATTCCTCCATGGAAAATATTTCACCTGGAAAAGCCCTGCAAAGACTAACAAGTACGCCCTCCAAGGGTCCACAAGTTACATGTATCATGCCAAGTAATCCATATATAATAAAATATCCACCCAAACATGTGCATCAAATCCCCCCTTTTAAAAATAAACAAATGCTCAAAGACCTTATGCAACTTACTAAATTTAAGTATGGGAGGGTTGTCATGGTGCCCTATTGGGTAGGTCATTCCTCAAGTCAAGGAGTGTTTCCCAAGAAGACCCTTTCTAAGTCATGTATAAGAGTATGATATGGATGGGGGTGTGACTTTTGGGCGTGGGGTTTATTGACATACAAGGGCTCATATTGTCTCATTTATGGGTGCCTTTCTAGAGGGTGTGTTGCGTAATGCAACCTTTTTCCAAGCCCTTAATTTTCCATTAATTGATTAGAGTCCAAATCATTGAGTCAATGTGAAATGGAAATTAAGGAGCACCGCAATCCCACTTGAATCTAGGAGCACACAGAGTGTCATGTGCAAGGAAAGTAAAATACAATGCAAAATGCATTCACTCAACAAGCGGTCCTTGATTTTTATGGAGAAACATTTCATTCCTCTCAGGACCTTAGGGCGAGCATCTAGAGGTACAATCCCTCCTTGGGTCAATATTCCTGAAAACCCAAAAGGTGAGGAAACAAAAGGGAAGAACTGTGGAAAATGATAAGTATGTGTGGGAATGGTACGATGACCCTTCAAGGAGATCCCCTAGTAGCAACCATTTTTCTTGAGGGTGACCCACTTACTAGGAAAACATGTCAACCACCAATGTGAAATGAGGAAAAATGAATAATTTCCAAGCAAACATCTTCAAAATCAATAAAGGACCCTTTGCAAGATGTTCAAATGCTTCAATTATTAAAATGAAACTTACTACGAGACCATACTTGTTACATCATGAAGAAAGACATGTTGTCCTATGTAGGCCAAGCTGGTGTGGTGGACACTGCTGTTGCTGATTAGTGGTGATGTGTGGTAAGAGGAGGGGGCTCTTTCTGCTCATCTAGCTCTCGGTACTCCATGTATTCAACCTACGGGCCTCGAGAAACCATATTCTTAGTTACCCCTAGAAATGGGGGGTAACACAGTGAATCCACCCTTTGTAGTAACTACAGTCATTTTTTCTTCTCTTGAATGAAATATAAGCAATTTAACCCTAAAATATGTTGACTCTCATTTAAAACTTTCACATCATTCTTGGTCTAGTGTATATGTGTGTGTGGATATGTTTTTCATGATTTGTCACCTTTTAATTTCTAGCAATACCTATTACTCCATGATGATGGATAAGATTGAGGTTCTTCCATGTAGCAACCCATTTTCCTCGCAAAGTGGAGAAAATGTCTTGAAATAAGTGCAACAACAAACACACAACCAAAGACTACCAAGGCAACCTAATGAAAGTTTCCATGAACTAGGGCAAGTGTCCATCTTATATTATTTCACTTTTGGAACACAATCAATGGGAAGATTAACAAGACACATGATTGCAGTTCCTATAACAGTTTCTACCACGACCTCACAATTAACCATCAATGCTTCTAACTACATGGAGACTTTGTTAGAATAAAGTTTATGTGATCGTTTAATTGTAGACAATACTATACCATTGTCACCTAACCATAGGCATAAATCCACCCCTGAGCACCTTAATGTTTGACAAAAATAATGATTTCAGGAATCCACACCATAACCAACAGATAACCAAGAGAGAGCACCTTCTGCAAGGGTAGCACACAAGAAAAAGTACTAGAAAGATTGAACAAGATAAAACCGTAAAATTGTAGTGGTTGCTAATCCTCCTCCAATCTTGCGAATTGTTTCTAGGTGACTGAGAGTGTGTGAGTGAGTGAAAAAATGAGCCAAGACATCCTCTATGTATAGTGGTTTTGTCACCTATCTAGGCCGACTTGTTTTCTTGGACGATAATATCTTAATATTATATATTCTGCTGAGCTGACATGTCTTATATGTCTTTCACACATCTATTTAGGGTTTCTCTTCCTTTCAAAATATTCTATTCTAGTCAAAGTTTACATGTGGAGGTTAATACCTCCCACGGCTACCATAATATCAACACTCCCTCTTATCTAGGGAGGTGTTTAACCATAATGTTCCCTTATGGTCTTCCTATCCTTTCTCTCTATGCCATGATCCTATCGTCATGGTTATGCAGACCATGCTACTAGTAGCATCATTAAATCACACATGGCTACACCCATGTGGACCTGTCAATCTCGTCTAGGGGCCACAACTTGCTAGAGAGCACTAAAGCTACACCTCGTAGTGTGTGTCATCATCATTTTCATGGGCCACACCCGCATGACATTCTCACCCATGCCTACACCCATGTCATGAGTATCATCATGACTATCATCATTACTATCAACATCATCTGGTAGCAATCATTAAAATAAATCTTCGTACTTGTTCTTGGTATTCTTATGTCATAGACAATATCACAATATCCATGAGCCTCATTTAGCTATATTGATGATCCATATCCACCACCGTGTGTCTAGCACCTCGGGTCATTCTTGTCCCATGACAAGAATTATGACCACATCAAAGCCACATACACCTCATGGTGATCATCTCATAGGATCACTCAGTGAATGCATTCATCTCGATGCTATCAGACACATGGAATTGAAACTCAATCACCTCGAGTCTTCATTCCATCGAAGACTACGTCAAGGCACATCTACTCCGGATGTAGATGTTCCCTATCTCCCCTGGTTTGCAGCCAAGTTCCTGTGGAGATAGATTCGACCTAATGCTTATCGGGGCTACTCACCTACTCGTGAGAGTTTCAAGGCCCAATGCAATTCACACATAGGAGATCTAGCAACAACTCAAATATTCATCTCGTCAAAGATTACATCTGGGCCCATTCCCACATGATCAAGTCTGTCTGATCAATATTGGAATATCGGTACGATGTTGCAATCATTAATACTCCCCCAGGGAAACATTTTCACTCTTTCCAAGCTTGTCCCAGATAGAGGCTTAGTGAAAATGTTGACTATCTGATCAACTGTGGATAAGTCATGGAGCCTCACTGCTCCTTCCTGCACCATGTCTCTGATGAAGTCCTACAAGATCCTTCAAAAATCCACCCAGCTTCATATCTTGCGTCACTGGATATGATATATGACTGAGTGCTATAGATATCTACTTCCCTTCTTGTCTAGAAATCTTACTCGATCCCAAGCTGAAGTAGCACTACAGGTGCTAGATCTGTCCTTTGCACTCCCAATCCAAAAAATGTATATCTCGATAGCCATACTTCATCATTAGAGATCAATCATATCTATTTGTACCACAACATAGGTACYTGCATGCTGTGTTGTAACCCAATAACATGATCATGGCTCAACCATATACTGGCACAAGGTGCTCTCTACAAAGAAAATGCCTATCCTATCACACAACTTCCTTATATGTGTCGACATAGGTGTGGCCATGGAMTTCATGTTCATMATAATAAACCTCTTTAGTCTCCTCATTAAAGATATCATCTGGTGCCAACCATGCTTCCAATCTCAATATGTTTGGYCAAGATCCTTCATCTCAAACTTTGAAATCAACTCYCTCTATCTGAGAGAATCCTTGGACCAYGCWTTCGTCTGTTGCATGCCCCTTTTCATTTTGCAAAGTGTCACGAAACTATGTTGGATTMTTCTTGATCACTGACTCCCTATGAGTCTAACTCCCTCTTAGATTTATCTCTTATGACCTGCCCGGAACAAGAAACAAGAACAACAAAATATCCATGGTATCCTCCATGGAAGATATCCTGTCTGGATTCTAGGTCAGTAACCAAGAACATATCCTAAAGGAGATAAAGTTTGTCTTGTAAACAATAAGCATTTACATAAGAACAAGAATATCTCCTAGAGAGGAGATCAACAAATGTATCTCTAGTATTAAGGGGTTAGTATAATGATCATAACTTCAATAGATCAAGATGCAACATAAGATCATAATAATGCCATAACAACTAGAGACATATCAATTTTAAATAATCAAACCTGGAGTCTTCACTACTTCGACAAGGTCTCTTGTACATCCCCTACAAACACACTCATGCTTTGCTAGATGATATAACTTGCAAATAATATATAAGTGCATAGCTTTGAAATTTGTAGTATCGTTCAACTTGTCTTCTAATCTAACAAAAAAAGGTTTAATGATTAGAACAAGCTAGAAACCCTAAAATTTCAACTTTGACAACAAAAATTAATTTTGACCAAAATTCAACCTTTGACTTTGACTTTGACTAGCAAACCTTTAACTTTGACCCAAAAACTCAAACTTGAAATTTTTGTTGGCTGAGGGAACTAGAGGGTGCGCTAGGCTAGGGTGCACTAGAATACCCAAAAATTAGGTCTAATGTTTCACTGAAAGTGCCCAAGAAATTAGGTTTAGGGTTTGATGCAGCTACAAAATCAGAAACCCTACTTGCAACTGAAACTGGTGTTACAACAAGCTTGACAAGGAACTCTTGATCTACCTTCCAGTAGTTAGACTGTTCTGAAGGTAGTGTGGGCCCACAACCTATTAGAATAATGTTGATGTGCTTGTTTAACCTTAGACAATGCTACAACATTGTCACCCAACCATAGGCATAAAGATACCCTTGAGCACCTTAACCTTTTGACAGAAAGAATGATTCCAGGAAGCCACACCATAGCCAACAGATAACCAAGAGAGCACACCTTCTCAAAGGGTAGAGCACAAGAAAACGTACTAGAAAGACTGAACAAGATAAAACCGTACAATTGCAGTTGTTGCTTCTCCTCCTCCCAACTTGTGCACTATTTCTGGGCGACTGAGAGTGTGCGAGTGAGTGGACAAATGAGCCAAGACATCCTCTATTTATAGTGGTTCTGTCACCTTTCTGGGCTGACTTGTCTTCTTGGAGGATAATATCTCAATATTATATATTCTGCTAACCCGACATGTCTTCTACGGTTTTCACACATTTTTTTAGGGTTTCTCTTGCTTCCGAAATATTCTATTCTAGTCAAAGGTTACATGTGGAGGTTAATACCTCCCGCAACACCATAATATCAATAGAGTTCACCATTTCCTTCCATCTCGCTAATACCTTGTTCGTGGATATTGACTGTTGATATGCATTTATCATAGAAATTAGGGATTAAAAAGTTTGTGTTCTATATAATATGGTCCTTTTAAGTATTATTGTTATTTCGTAAGGAATTCCCTCTCTAAATCCTATGTTTCACAACTTTTTTTTGTTTTCTCAACATCATTCGCTCTATTAGAAACCATGGATTTGATCAGGGCCATCTATATTTGAAATAGTTCCTTTACACCTATCATTTGACTTGTCCATCCATTCTCTCATTTAGATTCGCTAGCGCCCAAAACAGAGTGTCAGGTGCAACCAAAAATCCATCTTCCACTTCCCTAAACTAGAAATGACAGAGGCCTCCACTATCATTGTTACATCTATGTCGATGAGTTTAAAAATTGAAATGATGATACTTATTCTCCAATGCTTATATGCAATTGGAACGCTTGAGCACAACTACACATGGAATACATGAAACTCAATTAATTGGTATAAATAGACAATCATAAACCATTGCTTTTCATTTTGAAATTGGATCAACAATAACTAGCTCATTTCCCGGTTCAATTGCTCCCGCGACAAGTGTTGTAAATTAACAAGAAGGATCAATTAACATATTATTTATTGTTTCTTAGTATTCACCAACACAACTTTGTATTTAGCACATTAATATTTCCAATTCCATTCCTCTCCCCATTCACATTTTGACTTTCTTTTTCCAATTTGTATTCTCTACATTCCAAAGTTAAAGTAATTATTGTAGAGTAATGTGATAACTCCACAATAACTTATTTCACTTAGGAAATGTTAATTTAACATTTCCTACTAAAAAAACAAACATTTTCACATAGTTAAATATCATAATTGCATTTAAAGAAAAAAAATACTCAACTAATTCCCATTATAACGATGTACCTTTTTCTCTCAAGGGAAAATTGCTAGTTATGATTATGTTAATGACACATACTTGTTAGATCAATTGTAGTCATGTTGGTTACACTTGAATGGAGTTAGTTGTTCGACAACATAGGTATTCCAACAGAGGACGAACACCTTCAGTAACCACTCACATAACCAGATCAAAGATCAACACACCGATGTTTTCACGTGGTAAAACCCCTA
>ML797357.1:191532-208276 GCA_009831015.1 Picea engelmannii
GACGATTTTTTCCCCGAAACGATTTTTACAACATTGGTGCATAGAGCTAGGCTTTGGTATATGCATTAGATTTGGTAGATAGGATAGGTTTAACTTAGGACACTTGAGCACACACCACCTTTGGCCAAAGCGATTAATGGGAAATTGTCAAGGCTCGATGATGAATTGGGAGGCTATGACTGTAGGCAAAGGACCAAAGGAATTTGGCAAATCTAGCACAAAAATTTATGAAGGCGCTTAAAACTTTGATGGTGCATTTTTGAGTGTTAACATTGGCTCCAACTGGGATGGAGACCTCCCTGTGAGGCTTCCAAGAACTTTAGCAGTTCCAGTTGCCTTATCTATTGGGATATGGAGTCATCTGGCCTGTGCAACCGCTCCTCTGAAAACCTATAGCCTGCTCTTCTTTTTCAACAAACCAACAACTGAAAGAATCTACTTGCTCATAGAGCGAGCTTATTCTCCTACTCCTACCCTAACCAAAATTTGCAATTTGGTTAAGTAAAGGCTGACTTCCATAACATCCATCCAAGAAACTTTAATAATGAAATAATCTCATATTTCTCGTTGATCAACAAATGATGTTTGAAATGTAACAATAGTGATAAGAACTTATTCAAGAAACCATACTCACCCGAAAATGCTGATGAGTTTAAGAAATTTGAAATCTTCAAGTTCTCTGAAATGTATGATTCCATGAAGGCTGCCACTGAGTCTTTGAAACCAAGATCATAAACATGTTGGTCCATGGAAAACACTTACTCAACCATGATTGCTTCTCTACTGAAAGACTGATTACTTTCTTGTTCTCTTAAGAGCAACTCGTGGTCATAAAAAATGGCAGTCTTTCCCTCTTCAAAATCATGATCATAAGATGATGATAGAGCATTGTTTAAATCACAAGGATAATGATCAGTTAGAAACATGTAGTTGCCTATACAATCATCGGTTATAATAGGCTTAGCCTTATTTGCAAATTGATCATAAAATTCAGACTCATACTTGTCTTTAAAATACTTTGCAAATGTTGAAGAATTCAGATTTAAATCTGAAATGAGCTCACATGCTTGCTGCTGTTCCAAAACTGGTTCACATTCATTACCTTCCTGCTTAAATTCTGAAACATACTGACATCATGTTTGCTCATGTGCATGCAGATTTTCAAAGTCGACCTGCTTTAGGATCCTCCTGGAAGCACGGATGTTTTCCTCCACTCCTTGAGCATTTTCAAACAAGCTCCTTAAGGATGAAGACTTCCTTTCTAACAGGAGAAGGACAAGTTCTGAATGCAAACCCATAACATAATATATCATGACAACAGTCTCTGTGGGCCGGATCTCCGAAGGCATATCATGATAAATGCCATAAAATCTTCTGTTAAAAATAGACAAAGCTTCATCCTGCTCTCTCTTCAAAGCACAAAAATCAGCAAGGTATGAATCTAATGATTTGTTCTCGCCCCAATACTTCAAAAAAGCATTAGAGAAGTCTATCCAAGAGCCAATAGAATCAACTCTCAGACCCTTAAACCATACAGCAACATCTCTGATCAAAGATTTAGAGAATAATCTCATGATCACATCTTCATGAACAATCTCGAACCGATCAATAAAATCCTCAAAGGATTCCAAGTGCCTCTCAGTTGAAACTTGATTCTCTCCATAAAACTGGGGAAGATATTCAAAACAGTCAAGAGGATAAGGATGAAGGAGATAGGGCAGCCTTAAAGGCTTGAACATCTTCATCCTGATTTTAATTTGAAAGGCAGTGGGCTGATTATGAAAGTTAATAGGTTGATGACAAGGTTCATCAGTAATGCAAAAAGGTATTGAACTCTGGATAGGTTTGGAATCAGTTTCGACCTCTGTAAGGTTACATGACTGATCAGATTCAGGAAGAATTTGAATGCAGTGATCATCTTTATGAATGTGCTGAGGTAAAGCTATTGAATCTACATCTACAATATATGCAGTATGCAGATCTTCTTCTTCTAGAGATGGATATATACAAGAAGGATGATGATTTTCTGAATATACAAAACAGAAAATGATTATCTTTACATGCGAAGGGAACAACATGAAAGAGATGATAAAGAACAACAACAATGCATGAAGCAGGCTAATGAACTGATACATGGATTTAGAATTCAACCTCTTCATCTTCTGTTAATCGGATCCTCCCCAGTGGAGTCTTTAATCGTGGAGTCGTAAGGCAGATTGCTACAGTCAATTCAGTGTCCTTCCTTTGTCTTCCATCAAAAGTTGGATCAATGTCGTTTTCCCAGGGAAACTAGCTTCACTTCCTCTCCCCGACAACAACACCAATTATGTTATCACTCCAAGAGTCACCCCCAGACTGCAAATGAGAGTAAGCTTGGTCACATAGAAATGTAAAAGGATTAAAATGGTTTGAATAGGTGGATTAGCAAGATGAGAAAGAAAGGGAGAGGGCAGCAAAAAGTCTGCAGAGGCATTCCATTGGGCATGGAGTCATAACATCCTACGGATCAAAGGCAATCAAACTGTATATCAGACAAAGAGATATATAATGATGAGTAGAAGCGTGGTGGATATGACAAAAGGAAGAACACCCATTTAACAGAGATCCTTTCTGCAATAGATAAAGATTTTCTTAAAAAATGAACAATGATTTAATGGGCAAGCTATACAACAGATCCTCTGATGTTCATGAATCCATCAATCAATGACAGCTATGATCCTCAAAACTTGCAATATGTTCAAGCAAGAAGATAACAAAGAAGTGTGAAAACAAAGAAGACAATCTGATAACAACTCTCATGAATCTTTAATGGAAGAAAATTTCATAACAAACAGGCCCTCAGGCTTACAAATGAGAAACTCTAACTGCTCCTACTCTCTCAAGCCTCTCTTGGCTCATGAATCCAACCCTCCTACCCTCTTATACAATGAATATATAGCCATATAGGTACTTGCTAGCTCACCCATTCGAACTCCAACCCCTTTCCCAAAATAGAAACAACTACAAACAGAAAATGACATGTTTTAACTAATTTCCTGCTTTTCAGGAGGCGAAATTATGAAAACTAGGCTTCCAAACGCCACTTGTAATTCTCAAACCATAACAACTGTGTAAAATCTGAGAACAGTTTTTGTAGATAAACTCGTTATGAAGAAAAACCTCTCTCAGTTTCTTTAAATTCATCTCCAGCTGGCTGCAACAGGTGTCGCAAAAACATGTCTCAAACAGGAAATTACGAAAACTAAAAACATAGGGCTCAAAGATTCTTTCGAATCTCCCAATCCGTGACACCTGTGTGAAAAATGAAAGAGGTTAATGTTCTTGGGTCTGTGATTAACAATAACCTCCTTTTGATTTTTAAAATTCATCTTATTTCACCCGGAAATCCTCCTGGAAGTCAACTGGTCAAAAATGCAAGTTCAGCAGTCTTAAAACAGAGTTTCAGCAGCATGTTCCATAGCACCACTTCTATGTCAAATAACTCTCTAACCATAGCACATTTTGAAAATTTGAGAGAGGTTTTTGTTATTTGGTATGTGATGAACAAAAACCTCCTCCAGTTTTCAAAAATTCCTTCCCATTTGTTCATAGTACAAGTTTTAAGTTTGTCACTCAAAACTGGCAGAAACGTCTTTGCACAATTTGGTCTCTATCAAAAATTCAATAGCGAATTTAGGTAGTGCCATCCTGGTGTGTCTTTGTGTAGAATTCGGTTTCTGCTAGAATTTCGGTAGTGAATTTAGGTAGTGTCATCCTGTATAATTCGCAACACCTTCACTTGAATATGTGTAGAGTGGGTAGCAACCTCGAGCATTAGCAGCGCCATTTTGAAATAACTCTGCAAATTTGGTAGCGCACCTCCTCTGTTTTAGGAAAGTCTCCATTCGCATAATCTTGCTTTTTAATGTGTGCATGGAGTTGGGCTTTGGTATATGCATTAGATTTGGTAGATAGGATAGGTTTGACTTAGGACACTTGAGCACACACCACCTTTGACCAAAGCGATTAATGGGAAATTGTCAAGGCTCAATGATGAATTGGGAGGCTATGACCATAGGCAAAGGACCAAAGGAATTTGGCAAATCTAACACAAAACTTTATGAAGGTGCTTAAAATTTTGATGGTGCATTTTTGAGTGTTAACATAGTGAATGAAGAAACTCTTCCTTTCTGTAGGGCTTGTCAAGATTTCCATGAGGAATCCACTTGTCCAGTTTTTAGCCAAGTCAATGAACAAGGTTTCCCTAAATCTAGTAACTTTGTTGAGTATCCGAAACGAATTGATCATATAAACAATGTGGGAAAAACTACACAATTTATCAATGGATCATTAGATACAAATGAAGGAAGAAAGTGAAGATTCCAATAAAGTGATTGAAGAGTATGATAATGCAACCAAGTTGTTTGGTAAGAAACCCACAACAGAACAAATCTTGGAAATGGCTAGACATAAAGGAGTACCTACCAAAGGAGAGGGAACGATGATGCAAATAAATCATATCAAAACATTCCCAAAGCAATCACTCCTCCAATTGCATATTTAAGTCTTGACTTAGGCAATTGGATCTCAAATGCCAAGGTTTTAGTGCCAATATCAGAACTCATCAAGATTCCTTCATAGAGAGAAAAGTTGTTAAAAGCCTTCAATGCTCCCAATGAAAAAGATCTTATCAAATACCAAGGAAAATCTAAGGAGCATCCTGAAGATCTACATGTTGTGTTGCATAGCATGGATTGGACAAAGGAAGAAAACCCTCCTTTCTTTGTTTCACGAGCAATAAAAGATCTTATGTTGCACAATTGTATGTATGATTCACGAGCCTCATCAAACATCATGACTAAGAAGATCATGCAAAGGTTGGGCCTAAAAGTCACAAGGCCTTATCATAATGTATGTGCCATGGATTCAAGGAAAATTGAAACTCATGGTATCATCATAGATCTACAAGTAAAGTTGGCTTTCCAACAAGATATCACTTTTAAAATGGATGTTTTAGTCATTGATGTGTCTGATGCATGGGGCATGCTTTTATCCAGGAAATGGGCTGCTACTATGGGAGGTTGCATTCAAATGGATCTATCATATGCAACCATCCCATTACCTAGTCCATCAACTGAATCTATCAGACTCCTTAGAGAAACTAAAAGGAAGTTCCATATAGAGGATCCCAAGGAACCCATGAATGAGTTTGTCTATCATGTGACTGACATGGGTAGTTTTTCAGTTTGTTCAAACTTCCTAGCACCATTTAAAGAAAAATTTAAAGAAAAAAAAATCAATTATAAAGCTTGGAAAATGAACTTTGATGGTGCACACTCAAGATCAAGTTAAGGGGCAGGAATTGTGTTAAAGTCTCCAACATGGCAATCTTACAACTTTTCTTTCAGTTTAGAATTTGATGCAACCAACAATGTGGTTGAGTATGAAGCACTATTACTAGGGTTAGAAATTGCTAAAGATATGGGAGTCAAAATTCTAAATATTAAAGATGACTATGATTAGGTAATTCTTCAAGTAAAGAACAAATTTGCATGTAAGAGTGAAAGGTTAAAAAGGTATAGAAATGCTATCTGGGATACCATAGAATTATTTGATGTTGTGGACCTCATATCAATTCCTAGAGAGCATAACAGTTTAGCAGACAGTTTGGCAGTTGCAGCTTCAACTCTTCAACCATCAGAGGATTTGTTAAGTGATCAGGGTAAATTGGAAATAAATTCCGAGCCTTCAGTTCTGGACAACATTGATCATTGGCAGGTTTTCAGGAATGGTGAACAGATTCTAAGGTTTATTCACAATGTTCAAGAATTTTCTGGTTTCAATGTCAGTTATAAGGAAGAAGGAAAGGAATATTCTGAGGAAGAAAATCCCATCAAAAATCCAGTTCCTAGGGGAATCTTAGCTTTAGAGCAGATTTTTGACAGACATGACATGCATAAAAGAAAAAATGAAGTAATAAAACCTAGTGACTATATTAAAATAAATATTGGGACAGTTGAGGAACCAAGACTAATAAAAATTGGAAAAGGTACTTCAGAAAATGAAAGAAAAGAATTAATAAGTCGGGTCCAAGAGTATAGAGATGTGTTTGCTTTCACCTATGATGAACTTAAAGCATATAAAGAAGATGTGTTTCAACACACAATCCCCCTCAAGGAAGACACTAAGCCTTTTCGGAAAAAGATTAGGCAAATAAATCCTAAGTTAACACCATTGGTTCAAGCTGGATTTAAGAAAATGTTGGATGATAGCATCATTGCACCAACTAGACATTCATCTTGGTGCTCTAACTTAGTTGTGGTCAGAAAAAAGAATGGTGGGATAAGATTGTGCATAGATTTTAGAAACTTGAATTTGGCATGCATTAAAGATAACTATCCTCTTCCCAACATGGAAACTTTGCTGCAAAGGGTTACAAGATCTAAAATTATGTCTATGTTGGATGGATTTTCTAGATATAATCAAGTGTTGTTTAGAAAAGAGGATCATAATAAGACAACTTTCACAACACCTTGGGCTACTTTTGAATATTTAAGAATGTCTTTTGGTTTGTTGAATGCGGGGGCCACTTTTCAAAGAGAAATGGATTTTGCCTTCAAGGAATTAATGGGCAAGATCATTGAAATTTATTAGGATGACTTAACTGTGTTTTCAAAAGATAGATCAGATCATGTAGGTCATCTCAGGAAGGTTTTTGAAAGATGTCGCATGTATAGCATCTCACTTAATCCAGCTAAGTCAATTTTGGGTGTTGATGAAGGTAAATTGTTGAACCATATTATTGCAAAAGATGGAGTAAAGAGAGATCCAGAGAGGGTGGAAGCCATAAAAAAAATCCATTTACCTCAAACCAAGAAATCCCTCCAATCTTTCCTTGGTCAAATCAATTTTGTCAGAAGGTTTATTCCAAACTTAGCTGAAACTATGAAGCCCATTCTTAAGCTCCTAAAGAAAGATGTTAAATTTGAATGGACAAATGAAGGAAGGAAAGCCTTCAAGAGTATTAAGGATTCAATTGGTATATCTCCTGTACTAATTAGTCCTAACTACTCCAAAGATTTTCAAATCTTTTCCTTTGCTTCAGAAGACACTATTGCAGAGGTGTTGCTCCAAAGGAATGATGATGGTCAAGAACAATCCATTGCTTTCATGAGTAAGGCATTGCATAGATCATAACTTAATTATACAATAATGGAAAAACAAGCATGTGCCTTACTAAAATCTCTAAAGCATTTCAGAGTCTATATGGGATACTCAAAGATTGTGGCGTATGTATCCCACCCGATAGTAAAGGATATCTTAGCTCAACAGGATTGCTTAGGAGTTAGGGGAAAGTGGGTTTCTAAAATTCAAGAATATGACTTAGAAATAAAAGCGGCCAAATTAATCAAAGGTTAAGGTCTAGCTCAAATGTTGACAGAAGGAAATGAACAAGCCTTGGATTTGGTTTGTCAGAACAGTCTGTTAGATTTTCATTAGTTTCGTTAACATTAGATTTACCACAACAATTTAATCCTCTTTTAACATTCCATAAGCATATACCGAAACATAAAGAAGTAGGTAAACAAACACAAGAAGACACAAAGATTTATCCTAGGAAACCCTTCTTTACAAGGGAGAAAAACCCAACAAACTTTTCTTAGAGAGAATATCCTTGCCAATACAAAATAACCATGAGAAAGCTCTATCCACTAGAGCAAACCAACAAAGAAGAATCCCAACAATATGTACTTATCTTCACAAGAGATAACCCAACAATATAGCTGCATCTAGCCCTAGCTAGAGCGTTAGAGTAACTGGCCTCCGCCAACGCATCACCAAGAAAAAAGATTAACCCTAGCAAGGGTTATGAGGAAACCTTAGTCAACATGCGCCCTTCTTCCTTCCTCCTTCACTGGACAACTACAACTATTGTTCTCCACAAGACTTGCGCTATAGATGAGTGAGTGTGTGTATCAAATGAGGAAGGCATCACCTTTATTTATACTGGACTGGGCAGGTGTCTTTTCTGAACATGTGTCTCTTCAAGTAGGGCCGACTTGTATTCTGGAAAATATATTTTCACTTTGTCTTTTTCATGTGGGGCCAACTTTACTTCTGGAGCATTATATTTCTTTTTTATTCTTTTTTTGTGGGGCCGACTTCTCTTCTGGGATCTTCTAATTTGTTTCGAGGCTTCTGTGATCTGTTCAATGGTTTTCCTCTGACTTCTTGGCATCTTCATCTCTAAGAAAAGTTGTCACGGAGGTGAATACCTCCCGTTGCTATCAAAAACATCAACACAGTCAGCCAAGTCCAGTCATGTCTGCAAAACTTCAGAGGTTAGAACAACAACATTGGTACTCAGACATCATCTTGTTTCTTGTTAACCTTACTTTCCCAAGTCATTTGATAGGTCATAAAAGAAGGGCATTAAGATTAAAAGTGGCTAAGTATTGTATCATTCAAGATGGATTGGGGCGGAGGAACCCCGATGGGGTAATACTTAGATGTGTTGATGAGCTAGAATCTAAAAGACTTATGATTGATTTCCATTCAGGATTTTGTGGGGGGCACTTTGCAGCTAAAACTACTGCCGATATGATCCTTAGAGCAGGTTACTATTGGCCAACCATATTTGCAGATGTTCACAAAATGGTTAGGGGTTGTCAACAATGTCAGTTGTTCACAGGGAAGCAAAAGCTAGCAGCCTTACCTTTATAGCCAATAGTAGTAGAGCCTCATTTTCAGCAGTGGGGGCTTGATTCCATCAGTAAGTTCAAAGATAATTCAAGTAATGGATATACTTGGATATTAACAGCGACTGATTATTTCACCAAGTGGGTAGAAGCTATACCCACCAAATCAACAACCAATATAGTAGTCATGAACTTCCTTGAAGACAAAATCATTACTAGAGTTCGTGTGTCTGCAAAAATCAGTATAGATAATGCATTATTTTGTCCCATTCTTCAAATTATTGTCCCCAAGGCAATTGTTTTGCAGAGTCAAGTAAAAAATATCTTGTGACCATCATCAAAAAGAGAGTGGGGGATAACAAAAAATCATGGGATAGCAAAATCAAGTTTGCACTTTGGGCTGATAGAATAATTAAGAAAAGTGCAACTGGGAAGAGTCCTTTTGAGCTTGTCTACGGGTTAGATGTTACTTTTCCAGCCCACTTAAAGCTTCCAGTGTATTAGTTTATTCAGAAATACAGTATGGATGAAAATTTTGAGCAGAATAGGATTGATCAGTTAATTGAATTAGATGAGAACAGAAGGAAGGCCTTGGATCAAAGTATAAAGAATCAGGAAAATGTTAAGAGGAGTTTTGACAAGACTTCAAAACAAAGGGATTTTCAAATGGGTGATACAGTACTTCTCTGGGATAAATGGAAGGAAAAGCCAGGAAATCATGGCAAGTTTGACAGCCTTTCGACAGGTCCATATATCATCCAGAATGTGGCCAGCAAGAATTCGTTCCACCTCAGTTGACTACCAGTGAATGGTCAACTCCTCAAGTTGTTCTATAGCGAAGTCATTTGATACCAATGGAGGCCTCTTTTGTATCATTTTATCTAACCCTTTTCCTTTGTACTTTATCTTTCATGCTTTCATTTCTTGTACATAGTTCACTTTCTTCTTTTTGCACTTTCCTTGTATATATGTATATTATTTCTGCAACTTGTATTTATTATCGGTTTTCATATAGATGTGTTACTGATGTTGTTTTTGGTGAGATGTTTGTGACGCAGGTTGTTGATTCTGGATTCTTGCATGCTCTCCTTTGTTGAAAGATCAAGCACATGTCCTCATATGGAGCCAATGTTATCCACCAAATTGCACAAGGATGGACTTTCAGTTGAGCCGCCAAAGATTGAGCAATCAGTTGCTCAAAGTTCAGAGTTCAGAAGTCCAACCAGTCAAATTGACCACCTTTTTTTGCACTTCCATCCCTTGTGGGGCATTGTAATAAGATGAGATTAGCATGATGAATTTGTAAAAGGCTTGGCCTCTTAAGACTTAATCACGAGTATATACTCTAGAGGGTTTTTTTTTCACTTGTTAATTATTTCTTTCCTGAAATTCATTTTGGGCGAGTTATAATTTCTAAGTTTTTTCACTCAAATACCTCCAAAGTTGGGGTATGTTACTGATGGTTATGCCTTAGCTTGGTTATCCAAGTCTAGTGTCTAAAATGTTTATATTACCATGCTAGGTCATCATTTTGAGTCAAATGGAACTTGCACTAAGTCCCCCTTAAGATTTTTTAATGTTTTAAGTCAGTAAAAAATTTCCCGCAAAACATGATTTTTTAATTGTAATTGGTCAATAAGATTAAAAAGTAGTTCTAGGAGGCATTATATGCCTTGTAGGTACTCGTTTTCACATCCAGAGTACCCACTTTACCTAAGTACTACCTTTTCAAGGGAAAATATTGAGTTTTACTCAAGAAAATTTGATTTTCTCTCGAAAAAGGTAAATAAATGACAAATAAAAGGAAAAATCAGCAAGCCTATTAGTAAGGAAACATGTTGGAGACATGTTCCTCTCATGTATTTAATCAACTAAGAGTGAGCGCTGTAGATTTTAACCTTGTACAATATTTTACTGCAAACTGATTTTCAATAAAAGAATAGAAAAGATACAATGGAAAATACACACATTACACAAAGATTTTTCCCCTAGAAACCCAAACCGGGAAAACTAGCATATTCTATATTCATTCATAGTGATAGATTGTTTACAATACAATATACATATAGGAGCCATCGGCATCCAAAACCCTGACTCAATGACCTGGATTAGTCAACAACCCTAATTCCTTAACCGGAAAAAGAAAACCATCGGCAAAAACCATGTGCCAAAACATCGCCCAAAAATGGACACAAAAATCAAGGCGACACGAAAAACAAGGCAAAAATGCGACACGTTTCCCCAGGCAAAAGAAAATTTCTCTGGGGCACTACCCCAAACCCCCCTGCGCAACATAGCAAACACTAGAGCTAGTCGTGCAAAGAATATAACACATACCCAACATTCTCCCACTTGTTGTTTTCTTTGCATATAGGGGGTTACAGGGTTACATAGTCAACAATCCAGGGCAGCAATGCCCAAGGATCCTCTACACCAAGAGAACTTCTCAGTGCTCACAGATTTTGATAATGAATCTGCAACATTCTTCAAAGTGTCCACCTTCATCAACAACACTTTATTTTCTTCAACCATGTCTCTCACAAAGTGATATTGAATATCAATATGCTTTGTCTTTGAATGATAAGTCGGGTTCTTCGCCAGAAAAATTGCACTCTGACTGTCACAATCTATCCTTACAGCTTGTTGTACCAACCCAATACCTGAACACAATCTTTGTAACCATACTATTTCCTTACTTGCATGAGTGGCTGCCATGTATTCAGCTTCTATAATTAAAAGTACCACTACAACATGTCTTTTGCTCATCCAACTGATTGCTCCTCCAAACAGGTTAAACACATACCCGCCTGTAGATCTCCCACGATCCAGATCTCCAGCCCAGTCTGCATCCACAAACCCATGTATGTCCAACACTTTGTCTAATCCTGGTCTTCCTTGGTAGCACAATCCATAGCTAGCAGTCCCACGCAAAAACCTGAAAACCCTTTTTACTGTTGTCCAATGCTCCTACCCTGGTTTTGACATATACCTGCTCAAAGCTCCCACTACATGTGCAATGCCCGGTCTAATACAAACCATTGCATACGTCAAACTGCCAACTGCACTCGCATATGGAACACGAGACATGTCTTCGTCCTCTTCCTGTGTCTTGGGACATTGATCCGCAGATAACTTTACACCAACAGGAATAGGGACGTTGATTGGTTCACATTCCTGCATATTAAACCTCTGCAATATTGTCTCGACATATTTTCTTTGATTTAACCAGAGTTTCCTCTTTTTCTGATCTCTTTTAATTTCCATGCCGAAAATGAAATTTGAAGCACCGAGATTTGCATGTCAAATTTAGAGTACAACTGGGTTTTCACATCCTGTATAATCTCCTTTCCTATCAGCAACATGTCATCCACATACAAGACCAAATAAATCAAATGATCACCAATTAATTTAAAATACACACAGTGAACCTCTTTGCTTCTTGTGAAGCCAAGTCTCGGCATATAAGTATCAAATTTTTTATACCACATCCTTGGTGATTGTTTTAAACCATACCGGGACTTTTTCAGCTTGCATACCGACTCCTTCTTTCCCTTCACAACAAAGCCTTATGGCTGCTTCGTATAGATTTCTTCTTCCAGATCCCCATGTAGGAATGTTGTCTTCACATCCATCTATTCTACTTCAAAATCAAATGCAGCAACAACAGATAACATAAATCTTATAGAAGTTAACTTGGCAACATGAGAAAAAATCTCACCAAAATCAATTCCCTCAACTTGGGAATAACCCTTTGCTACTAACCGAGCTTTGTATTTCTCCACTTTTCCTTCTGCATTCAGCTTCTTTTTAAATACCCATTTGCTGCCAATGGGCTTTCTTCCAGTCGGCAACTCCACTAGATCCCAAGGCTGTCATTTCTTCATCCATGGCCTTTTAGAGGTGCTATGAGGTTGACACATGGCATATGGTTGTCTTGGCATAAGGTTGACACTAGTCATGTGTTTGATGCTTGACATAAAGTTAACACTATATCAAAACTTTATTTACATGGTTAGTTACAATAGGGAAAATGGCTTCCAAAGCTATATAATTCAACAAAGTGAAGAAGAGGAGGAGACATCTTGCCTTGGAGGACTTGCTTGAGTGATTCATGCTTGTTGGATCTCCTTGATTGAGTGAGGTTTTCTTGGTTTTCCCTACTTAGGGTTTTGGAGAGCTAGTGGATTGTACTAGCCTTCTGATAAGGCTATGGTATGGTATGTACATGAACTTCATCTTATGCATTTTAATGAAGTTTTTAGCTATCCAGTAATTGTGTAAAATGCATATTTGATTTTCAGCCATCTATGTTCTTCATAGTTTGTAATTTCCAGCTATATATGTCTTGTTGATTTGACACAAGTTAAGGGTGATTATGTTAAGTGATTTCACATTACAATTGAAGAATATAAGGATTGTTTTTCCTCTGTATTTACAACTCTAAATGAAGAAAACTGAGGTACTATGAGGCTGTCAAATCTGGTTTGTCTTTGACCAGAATTTAGCTCTAAGTTTCAATCTCCAAAACTGTCCTTTGCTGCGTTTTAGGACAGCAAACAGTTTCGTAACTTTCTGCCCACAATTTTTATTGGTTAAGTGTTTTTTGAGGTGCCCTTGCAAGTGTTCTCGAACCAGTGGTTAGCACATGCAATATATCTCAAAACAAGTAACACTCATCTAGATCTTTACAACACAAATAAGTTGATCTACACTCTAAGCATGCATGAAAATAGGACACAAGTATTTTTGGTCAACATGACCCTGGATAAAAACCCCTCGGGGAAAACCAATGTGGAATGAAAGTATATATAATGATGATTTCAAACAATGAATACAACAAGGAATATAATACAAGAAAACCTAGTATGATAGCAAGCTCCTCTCAAGCTTGTAGCACAGGTTCCAAGATGAATATGCCTAGATAAGTGCACCCTCTCTCCTTGTTGCTCTATCCATTGAACTGAAGCGCCCAAGCTCCTCTCTGACCCAATGAAGAATCCCTTGCACACAAACCAACAGTTGTGTGCCTCCTCAAGCATGAACCAAACAGATCTAAGATTGAACAAGGTCTCCTAGTGCTTGATAGATGTGCGCCCTCCTCCAAGCAAGACTAATCACCATAAATAAATGAGGGTCCAATCTTACCTAGCTCCTCTATGGATGGAGGCACCCAAGCTTCCCTCTCTCAATGCTTCCATTCCCATCTCCATTGCTCCTCTCTAGCTTTCCTAGTGAACAAATGAGTGAATGAGCCTCCAAAGGCCCTATGCGGCCCTCTTGAACCTCCATAAGAAAACCTAAGAGATGGATGGCTAAGATCTCTCCATCCCATCTCTAATCAAAGGTTGAGATCATCCCACAATAATCTCACTCACAAACCCACTTTGGGTTAAGTTCCCTAAGTTCACTTTATGTCCCTTCATTCACCCACTTAGTGAATAATTAGTCACTTTTGCCTTAAGTGACAAAAATGAAACTTTTTTACTTAAGTGAAGTCAAAGTTAAATTAGACATAAAGTACAAGGTACATAGTCCCAATGTATTTCCCACTTGTGCTTAGAGACCCAAAACCACAAGGGGACCACTTCCCAAGGTACACTGAAAACTCAACACTCCCTCTTACCGAGGAAAGTGTTTCTCACCAAGCCCATCTTATCTCTGAAGTAGACATGTTTGCCCCTTGACAAGGCCTTGATGAGAATATCTGCAACCTGCTCATCAGTCGGAATATACTTCAACTGTACTACCCCTCGCTGAACCCAATCTCTGATGAAGTGGTATCTGATCTCTATATGCTTCAACCTGTCATGAAATACTGGATTCTCAGAGAGTTTGATACAACTTTGATTATCGCATTGAATGACAATCGGAGGCAACTCTTGACCAAATAATCCTACCGGCAACTTACGAAGCCAAATGGCCTCGCAACTGGCCTGACAGGCCGCCATATACTCTGCCTCGACTGAACTCAAAGCAATTGACTTATGTTTCTGGCTGTACTAGGAAACAAGTCCTGACCCCATCCCAAAACAACACCCTGAGGTGCTCTTCCTATCTATAGCACATCCTGCCCAGTTTGAGTCTGTGTAGCCAACCAAACTCACTCCATCCCCTCTGACATAGTCTAGGCCATAATCCACTAACCTTGCAATGTACCTCAAAACATGTTTTGCTCCAATCCAGTGAACACTCCTTGGCTCTACCATGTACTGGCTAAGAATGTTCACGGAAAAACAAATATTTGGTCGAGTGTTGACCAGATACATCAATGATCCAATCAATTGTCTATATCCTGTAGCATCCAAAGCGTTAATCTTCTTCCAATTGGTGACCATGGGTGTCGACATAGGCCTGCAGTCCTCCATCTGAAACCTGCTCAAAATGTCTGCAGCATACTTCCCCTATCCCAGGAAGATGCGACCCTCCTCCTGCCATACCTCCATGCCCAAAAAATAGTGCATCAAACCGATGTCACTCATCTCAAACTCTGATGCAAGTCCCTGCTTGCACTCAACTATGAGATGCTCTGCTCCTGTGATGAACAAGTCATCCACATATAAAATGAGAATGAGCGTGTCCTCACCTCTAATAATGCAATAGAGGTTAGGATCAACATCACTCTTCTCAAATCCCATCTGAAGAAAATATGATTAAATGCGCGAATACCAAACTTTGGGAGCTTGCTTCAGACCATACAGTGCCTTTCTCAGAAGGCATGCGTCAGACTCTCTCTCACTCACCTCAAACCCTTGTGGTTGCTCAATGTACACCTCCTCAATAAAGCCATTGCGAAATGCAGTCTTTACATCCATCTAATGTATCCTCCAACCCATCTCTGCCGCTATGGAAATAATACTCCTAATGGAAGTGTATCTCGCAACTGGTGTGAATGTCTCATCATAATCAACTCCCTCTACTTGAGAGAATCCATGCGCCACAAAATGCTCTAGAAATCAACAAGTGTTCGCCAACAAGGCTATGATACCATGAAGAAAACTAAGGTACTATGAAGCTGCCAAATTTGGTCTGCCTTTAACTAGAATTTAGCTCTAAGTTTCAATCTCTAAAACTATCCTTGCTGTGTTTTAGGACAGCAAATAGTTTAGTAACGTTTTGCCCATAATTTTTATTGGTTAAGTGTTCTTTGAGGTGCCCTTGCAAGTGTTCTCGAACTGGTGGTTAGCACATGTAATATATCTCAAAACAAGTAACACTCCTCTAGATCTTTACAACACAAATAAGTTGATCTACACTCTAAGCATGCATGAAAATAGGATAGAGGTATTTTTGGTCAACATGACCCTAGATAAAACCCCCCCGGGGAAAACCAGTGTGGAATGAAAGTACATATAATGATGATCTCAAATAGTGAATACAACAAGGAATACAATACAAGAAAACCCGGTATGATAACAAGCTCCTCTCAAGCTTGTAGCATAGGTACCAAGATGAATGCGCCTAGATAAGTGCGCCCCTCTCTCCTTGTTGCTCTATCCATTAAACTGAAGCACCCAAGCTCCTCTCTGACCCAATGAAGAATCCCTTGCACACAAACCAACAGTTGTGTGCCTCCTCTATCATGAACCAGACAGATCTGAGATCGGACAAGGCCTCCTAATGCCTGCTAGATGTGTGCCCTTCTCCTAGTGTGCGCCTTCCTCCAAGCAAGACTGATCACCATAAATAAATGAGGGTCCAAGCTTCCCTAGCTCCTCCATGGATGGAGGCGCCCAAGCTTCCCCCTTTCAATGCTTCCATTCCCATCTCCATTGCTCCTCTCTAGCTCTCCTAGTGAACAAATGAGTGAATGAGCCTCCAAAGGCCCTATGTGCCCCTCTTGAACCTCCATAAGGAAATCTAAGAGATGGATGGCTAAGATCTCTCCATCCCATCTCTAATCAAAGGTTGAGATCATCCCACAACAATCTCACTCACAAACCCACTTTGGGTTAAGTTCCCTAAGTTCACTTTATGTCCCCTCATTCACCCACTTAGTGAATAATTAGTCACTTTTGCCTTAAGTGACAAAAATTCAACTTTTTGACTTAAGTGGAGTCAAAGTTGAA
>ML797357.1:242074-258480 GCA_009831015.1 Picea engelmannii
TTTTTTATGAGAACACATGATCTGATTGTTCAACTGCTATAGGTACACACTCTAGTGCATAGTTTCAGCATGACCACATACACAGGTTATGGTTGGCTGGATATATCTGGATTGGAATATACAACCACGAAGCTGACAACACTATTACTTCCTGTGGTGGCACTAGTGATTTTGGTGATTTTGTGCTTCAAACTTCTTTCTGTTTTGTGATGATTCTTTACCAATTTGACTGGCAGATCGAGAGTCGAGACAGATACTTCTTCAAAAAAAAATTATCCAATCATTCTGAGGTAGGAGATGCCCTGGGCTACCCACAGATAAAACTTCCTCACAGATGCCCACGGCGACCAATGAATACCTTGATGAACTCGCATTTCCCAGAATATGACTCAGCACTTCAGTATTTTCGGTTTGTCTACACTTCTTATAGACACGTTGCTGCTTTTGCTATCAATGGAAGCATAAGGATTTTTTTCTTCAACTGAATTTTGTTTTTTTCCTGATACTTCAATTTGCAGCAGAGCGATCTTCATTTATAGGAAATTCCAAATCAGAACTTTGAACTTTTAGTGGCCAAATGCCTGAATGTGGTCAAGGACCTGGAGAACAGAGAAACTCTGATAAAATGGGTAAATGTGTGGCTAAAAGCCAGATCAGACAAGGTCTGAAAAAAATGTGGCCAAAGGCCCCAATAAAAAACGAAGCTCTAATACTAAATGAAATGAACAAAGTTCATTTACTGAATATCCAATGTAAAAAGGACAATAGGTTGAAATCCATATAGGATAAGTAATAAATATATTTAATAATGAATGAGAGATAAGTTGATGATACAATGCCATGTGATGGTGTACTTGTAGCATTGACTAGTCACAATGGTTAATAGGTCATGTCCCTTCATTAGGTCATGTATTTTAGATAGAATGTGTCTGTTCATTTATTATTAATTATTATTTATAATTGTTATTATTATTTACTGATGTTTATATATTTATATTATTTATGTTCATTACACTGACCTCGTGTATTTCTAATTCAGAAGGATCTTTATGGTTACAGACTATTCTGAATAAATATTGTCACAAAGGGAAAATTGAAAGCATTCTGACCTAAGGAGGCAATAGTAAGCAGGGGACTGGAATTCAGAAAAATTCAAAGGCATTTCTAAAAATCAGTGATCAAACTTCTTGGTTCATTAGGAATTGGCTTCAAAAGGAAAACCTTGGTTCATTAGGAATGGGTAAAAATGTAAAACTTCTTGGTTCGTTAGAACTAAAAGATGCAGGTATCTAGCTCCAATCAATAATGGGGGGGCTTTCCCCTGTTTCGGGAGACCCTACTCTGATGATCTAACACTCCAGTTCTATGAATAAGATCATCACCAAGTTTGACAAATTCAGAAAGAAAACAAGGGCATGAAGGCTCAGTCATGCTTCAAGACTAACAATCAACAAAAGCTTGCAAAGACTATTCTCACCACCTTCAAGAGAATTACCAAAAGTTCAGTTTACTGCTAACGAGTGGCCTGTTAAGAAAAAAACGATAAGAAATTTCCATTTTGGGGGGCAGGGAAATAAGATAGGAGACCATTATTTGAGGAAAGGCTATAAACAGAAGCAGCAAATCTTTGGCCAGCGGAATTGATGAGGTACCAAACCTTGGAGAATCATTTGGAATCCTGTAATACATTTCTGCGTAGGAAGATATTAACAAGAGATAATCTAAAGAAAAAAGTCATTCTATGTCTGTTTAAGTGTGAGATATACAAACTAAAAGAAAAAAAGACCATATATTTATCATATGAAGTCCAATGAGGTTGGAACCAAAAGAAAAAAAAAGACCTAAAATTCTACTTTCTCCATATGAAGTCCAATGAAGTTGGAACCACTCTCAAACATCCTGAAACAATTAATGGTAATGTTAAAAAATTAAGTAAAAAGATGAAAATGAAAGATAAAGGACAATGTCACTTTTACTAGGGTGGGTGAAATGGTGATGATAGTTGAACATATTTAAAATGTTTATTAGTGGTCAATGAGGATTGTTTTCCACCTAAGGGACCCACGACCCTCTTGGTCACTTGGATAGGCCTGCACAACAAGAAAAAGCCACAGAAACGGCTATCGTTTGTGTCGAAACGGCTAGGAAACATCGTCGGCCATACTGTACAGCGTTTCCAAAGCGGGAAACGCCGTACGGTACGGCCAGCGGTGTTTCCCAGCCATTCCATACTCGTTTCAGCATTTCGACACGTTTCAGATACCAGTACTTGGGGAGGCGTTTCCTGCAACATAGGGGTAAAGCTAATTTGGGGCCAGGGACCAATAATATTGGTGATTTAAATGCTTTGTTTGCTCTTCTAAAGTCTTCTATGGATAGGAATGTGACAGCTCTCCAGATCCTTGGTCATTCCAAGCCATGCATAGACTGGATGTTGGGGACTTTACAATTAGACAATCTGGATCTTTTGCAAATTGGACAGCGCCTGAAATCCATCTCTTCTCTTTTTAGTCAGATAAAATCTATGCATATATACAGAGAACTTAATACTTTTGCAGATACTCTGTCCAAAGAAGCATTATCCTTGAATGAAAATATGGTGGTTGTGGAGGAATTCTCTAATGGGGTACTGCACTCCAAAAGGGAAAGAATTTTCATTGACATGTAATGTTTGTATACTTTTTTGATTGGGCACTTTTGGGCTTTAAATTTATGTTTTGGCTCAAAGTCTTTATGGCTGGTGGTTCTGGAGCCTTTCCTGGAGGATGTTTTTTGATCAGCTTTTTGGGTGCCTTTACAGAAGATCCAATCAAATCCATGTTCTAGCAATTTGCTATTTTTTGTATGTGCTCTTGCACCTTTGGATTGTACCATCTTTTATCTGGAATAGAAGATACGTTTCTTTTTGTCCGAAAAAATTATGTAGCAATGTGTTTGTTTGATGTTGTTATTGCTTTAGATGTTTAAAAAATTGAAAAATTTTATTATTTTTCTATTTTTTAAGTTTCCAGATAATTTCTGATAGTTTTCCCGGTATTGCCGACAAGTTATATTCCAGACCCTCAGCGATAAATTCACCAAGACAATAAATGTAACATTGATATAAAATATTAAAATTAATCCTATGTCGGCTTTGCTCATAAAAGTCACACCTATTGAGTGTACATGACCTTGATTAATATTTAAAAGGTCGCCTTGTAAACATTTTCAATATCATAATTCATCATATACAAAATATTATTATTCAATTCTGAAATGCAACTTCTATCTCTGCAATGAGTATTCCTAATAAATGCAGTGAATATTCCTAATAAATGCATCAAAGGCCATATAAACACAAACGAATTCCCATAGTAAATGCAGCAATTCTTTCTTCTGTATTGCACATTCCTCTGCATAAATGCAGGGATTTCAGGCATGCACCATGTGAATGATATTTTATAATTTTGGGTAGTAAATGCACTTCAGCACTGAAACCTATCTCTAAACACTGCCGCATGCTTCTATTATTACAAAGACTTGATTTGTAAACCAAAATATTACAGTACTGCCCTTCTGAAAGGTGTTGCCATCATAGCTGAGGAAACAATCAGCCATCTAAGGATAGAAACACCAAAATGATACAATTTTTGCCAGGTATGCATCTACAAGCCATGCTCATGATCTTTCTCTTGATCTCTCTTATCACTAATTATTGAACTTCACTATCATGAGCCTCGGTTCTGTCCTAAGAATTTGGTGATCATAAACAGATATTGATTCTACCTCCATAAAGAAGAGTAGCGTGGGAAGAAATTCCAGATCGGATCAGTGCTTCGGATGTATTTATAAAGACTTGCCATCTAGGATATTTTCCAATGCCATCAACACTTGCATTACAATTAATAAAGCTGCATTGTCTAGCATAAAATAAATCTCAATGGCATCGACGCATGTGTAGAATACATTTACTCTTTTTTACTCTTCAGTTTTCACTTATAAAAGTAAAAATGAGTGATGATGAACATGCCAAGTTGGTGGAGCCATGGATTAGTGAGGCGCAACCATCTTTGTTTTGGTTGCATGAGGAATTGTGCCATGCATCAAACATCATTGACCATTTGTGTTGTCACCACATGGAAGGTATTGTGTTGACCATGTTGAAACAAGATATCCCATCTTTGATCAACAACTACTGACAATAGTGCATACCTCCAAGATAGGAGAACACTACCTGAATAGCTATGAATTCAAAGTTCTCACACACCATAACCCTTACCTTACTAAAGTACAACTTACTAAAGACAATATAAATGGTCATCAATCTTTAATGAATATTAACCAAAATTAACCTGTACAGCAGGAAAAGGAAACATAATGACTCTTTTAAAGTCTATACAGCATCCTTGAGAGAAAGAAACCTTACAGGAACAATTAATTTTTGACCACCACGGAGAAGTTCAAATCTCCAGAAAATTCCCTGCATGACAAAAATTCATTGACATTTCAATACCAAATACATTAACCTAGAAAGGAAAAAATCAAAAGCAAACAAACACTTCATGAGTCTGTGCAGCATGGTAGCAGCCCATTATTACTTAAAAATAAGAGCAGAATGATACACTTCATGACATCAGATAATCATATCAAGTTTCACCAAACAGAAGACAAATTACAGGTTACATGCCTCCTGTAACCTTTATTATTTTGCTATTTTTGTTTGCATAAAAAATATAAGCAGTTGGTAGGGTGCCACTATTTATCAATCCTGGAAAACAATGAGAGGTAATTTTTGCATCAGTAGTCCATAGTAGCCTAAACCTTGTAACATTCAAGCAGGGTCACTTAATGCTTTCTAGACAATTTTACTCCAGCCATTGTAAGTCCTATATTGCCAGAAGTGCAGGGTGGGCAAATTTGTACTAGATGTACTCATAGTCTCATCATGCAAGGTTTTAAATGCCTTAATTGAAGGTTTGCTCTGTCGTTTCCAAAAAATATGAAAAAAATGATGAGTAACCTCCCATTCCAACCTCAAAAGACTAAAGAAACAGTTCCATGCAGTCTTACTTGTCAATGTTAACATGAATAAGGAAGTGAGTGATAAAGTAATATCCAATTTGTGATGAAAACAACAAGCCAAAATGAGACCAACCATGCAATGTATTCAAGTGGACAGTACTAGTGTCAGAACAACAATGTCTAATATCTATTTAAAGTTGAAAAGGTGTGTACAAAAATAATTCCTGTTACCTCCAAGATCTGCACAAAAGATAAGTCCAAATCATCCAAGTACAGACCCTATGGCAACTTAGAAGTGCCACCAACTGTCACCTCAATGGCCACTTCTGTCACTTTAGGCCAGCTCTAACTTTAGTGATTCCCTAAGATACAATCTCTAATCTGTCGTATTAACACAGATCTGAAAATCAGAAGAGTGATTTGGTGAGTTTTATGATTTTCTTTACATAAAAGGATGAAAAGACAAGCAAGACCGAGTGCCTTGTCCTTTGGGAAAATGGAGTCAAAGCATTACTTGATGAAGAAGCTCTGAAGCTCATAATGCAACGGAGAAATCAGTAAGTTATGTTATACATGAACATCACCAATTAAATCAACCACAATAACACATGGAACTGTATGATAAGCTCATTAAGATGTCAATTCATCACCAACTCAAAACCATCCAGCATATGATGCAACCAATAAAGAAAAGAGAACAGTAACAATCATCAAATAGACTGAACAGCAGCCTTAATATTCATTAACAGTCTTGATTACATCAAAGGATAAAGAGGGCATGAATGCCTCTCCAAAACACCTTTCTCTAACCTCAAAACAGTCCACCAAAACATGTATGAACAGATCTGAAAATAGAGATATACCAGCAGAATTTGACATGGCAACCCGAGCATCAATGTGATTTATACCCCAACAAAAGGCAGCATACTTTACCAAAACTTTTCCTCCCTTTAACCTGCAAATTACAATGTCCTTGGCCTTCTAAGGGGGATTCCTATCCACTTCAACTTCTACTTTGTACGTGAGATCTGCCTTCTTTTTTATAGGCTTCTCCTTTAACAACCTCAACCACTAAAGTAATAAAATAAGGCCAAAACCCTAGGGCGTTAGCTTTGGAGATTGCAAATGTGCTTGACATGGTCAATGATGTGCCACTTGTCGTCTCTAACATAAGCACTCTCCTTTAGATGAATTGTAAAATCCCTCTAGAGTGGTAAGACCTAGTGATCTGTGCACGAAAGGTTTCAAATGTGAAGCGCTCCTCTTCTTTGACCATGTTAAGAGGCCACGTCTTTCCTTTAGCCAAGTGCTCCATTATTAATCATTTTTTCTTGATGTATGAGTTGTTCTAGGTAGTTCTAGGTGGAGCGCTCCTCAAAAACTGTGCATTAAATACTATTAAACCCTTAATTTCCTCCTGACAAAGTGGAACGTCCTTCGTCTTGATATGTGTGCTTTGAATAAGGTGTAGAAGAGGTCTTGGGACCATTTTGACCATGTCTTCATCCATAAAACACTCAAAAACCCCTTGGAAGGATGACTGTTCTTCTATTCTTGAGATGTGTGCTTTGATAAATGTCGAAAAAAATGGCTAAGGGTCCATTAAACCCTCCTTAAATGATGCATGCATGCCACGTGTCTTTTCTAGCTAGGGTGCTCTCCTTCCTTGACCCGTTGACCGCACAAAACATTAATGAAGTGCCTCTAGAGGTGGCATGCTCTTAGACAATGTGCAATTAATGAATTAAGGCCCTCAGTAAGCTCCTTATTTCTAGGATGCCTTCCTTGCATGGCTCCACATTTAACAAATATAGCCAAAGAATATGGTGGACCTGTTAGCACACTTTTTCACCCTCCAATTGAGCTGATATAACAGAAAAAACAGCAATGGAAAAGTGGCTAATTCAAGGAGAAAAACCCCAAATTGTCACGGGCTAGACCCCTCTCCGTTTGGGCTGATGTGTGCCAGCCTTATGGGGAAGTCCCTAGGGTAATTTGTTGCTCTTCGGAGGTCTGATTTTCTGCACTTAATGACAAAAAACAGCAGCAAATTTGCTTTGGACAAGTGCCAAAGCGATAGGAAAAGTAGATCTTATGTTGCTTGGAGGGATCCTGCAGGGTTAGCACTGTTGAATTTTTTATGCTTAGCTCAAGTACATGTAGTTTATTTCAATTTAGCATGAACTTGAACCATAAACAATGCAGCAATACAATATACAATAGCTGCAGTAACCAAGATCACAAGAAGAATAACCATGCACAAGAACACAAGAAGTTATCTTGGGAAAACCCTTCTCAATCCTTTGCTATAGAGTCAAGAGAAGATCCCCCACACCATAAACCCTAGAGCACAAAAGAGGGTGCTTCTATGACCTTGAAACTTGCGCCTAGGAGAAGTGCGCACTTCAGCCATACAAGTAGCTTTAGAGAATGTTACAATGAAGTGTGAGTGAGTGATCCACAATGGGGATCTACTCTCACTGCTCAAGAAGGACCCCTTGACATTCTTGCCAAGAGCACAACCTCTACAAACGCCATCATGCTCGATATGTATCCCTGGAAGGCCTGTCACCATCTTCCCCAGAACAAGAAGGGCTCTATAATGTAAATGAGCAAGTTTTCTATGCCATAGCTCGCTCAAACTAATAGTATCATGTAACAGGACCTGGATTGGTCGGACAGTCAATCTGTACAAATTGTTTTCTCGAACACTAATCACCCGGGCAGAATCCATCTGTGAGTTCTTGTGCCATGCAAGAACTTTTCCTTCAGAGAAGGTAACTTTGTAGCCTTTATCCTCTAAGGTAGAAACATAGACAAGGTTCCTCTTCATCCCAGGTACATATAGTACCTCACTTAATTGAAGAGGTATGTCAAAATCTAGTTGGAAAGAAGAAGTTCCAACTCCTTTCACAGTATATCTGGCATTATCACCAAGTACAACATGTAGAAGAGACTCTTTCTCACCAAGGTCTGTAAGATGTTCTCTATATCCAATCATCTGTCGAGAAGCACCACTGTCAATTAACCAAATATCACTATCTGTAGGAACCGTACCTGAGAGTGTTGATATGAAGAAGAATGCTTCATCTTTTATGTCTTCATCTCTCTAATTTGGTTCTGGATCAACATCGGCAGTGGATGCATGTTGTCTTCCTTTCTTCCTGGTAGGACAATTTCTCGCAATGTGTCCATACTTGTCACATCTGAAACATTGAATCTTTGAATTGTCTTTTCTATGTTCATGACCTGAAGCTGTTGAAGTTTTCTTGTCTTTGAATGCTTTGCTAAAACTTCTTCTATTTCTTCTTCCTCTCTTTGCATGAGAAGCAAGAGCTTGATTGTCATCATGATGGGAGTCTTCCACTCCTCTGGCTATAAGTCTGATTTCCTCATGAGTGTAGTCTGTCCATAGACGATCAAATTCAAGTAAATCTGCTCTTCCACTAATACTTTGAAGGAATGGTTCCCAATGTCTTGGAAGAGCATTGAGAGTAATCATGACAAGTTCTTTGTCTGTTGTTGTTTCTCCAATGGCACCTAATTAATCTCTGATCTCTGAAATCTTCATGAAGAAGGTAGCAATGGTATCAGCTTTCGTCATCTTGATATTTTGAAGTTGGTGTTTCAAAGTGAGAGCTTTGTTTGTGTTCTTGCTCTCAAACATATTCTTCAATGCATCATACATCTCATAAGCTATCTTCAGGGTAGAGATGTGAGGTAGTAGATGGTCCCTTACTGAATAGATGATTATCTTCCTTGCTTTGACATCGTTTGCCTTCCAATCAGCCTTCTCTTCATAGGTAGTTGTTGCCGGTAGAGTCTTTTCTATCAAACTCAATAGGTCATCCTCTTCTAGAGTGATTTGTAGTCTTGATTTCCAGGAGCTGAAGTTGCTTGATCCATCAAGCCTATCTTCCACCAAAGTTTTGTTCCTCGTGGCTTGCAGATTCTTCACAAACCCTAATGGCTAGGCTAGGCTAGAAACACTAGGTTTCGTTGGACTTATGACTGCCAACAATAAGCCTTTAGATAGTCAAAAGAACCTCAGCAAGTTTGCAAGAATACCCCAACAAGTTGCAGAAACCCTAAAACCGAAATTTTGCAGAAACCCTAGAAACCCTAGGGCAAAAAATCAAAATTTCTCTGATTTGCAATCTTAGAGTTGCAGGTGGTGCGCTAAAGGAGGTTGTACTTGCCTATGCAAAAATTAGGCCCAATGTTCAAGTGGAAGGGGAATTTTTTATGCTCAGCTCAAGCACGTGTAGTTTATTTCAATTTAGCATGAACTTGAACCATAAACAATGCATCAATACAATATACAATAGTTGCAGTAACCAAGATCACAAGAAGAATAACCATGCACAAGAACACAAGAAGTTATCCTGGGAAAACCCTTCCCAATCAAGGGAAAAACCCAGCAATCCTTTGCTATAGAATCAAGAGAAGATCCGCCACACCATAAACCCTAGAGCACACAAGAGGGTGCTTTTATGACCTTGAAACTTGTGCCTAGGAGAAGTGTGCACTTCAGTCGTACAAGTAGCTTTAGAGAATGTTACAATGAAGTGTGAGTGAGTGATCCACAATGGCAATCTACTCTCTTATATATACAAGACCTAACACAACAATAGGTGTGTCTATTGGCACAATAGGGCTGACCTATACAACTGAATAATATAATTAATCTTTACACAATATTAATTATCTTTACATGGTGGGGCTGACTTGTACCCTTTACACAATTAGGGTTACACAGTAAATCTTACTCTTAGACAATATAGCAAGGGATCCACACATCCTCTAGTGCCTAGCCACTAGAGACACGTCCACATGTGCTCAGCCACAGGGACGTCACTCTCAACAGATCAACTCAACTAAGTCCATAGGAGTACCATCTGGAAAGCCATCTCAAGTCGACTCAACTAAGTCCATAGGAGTCTGACAGGAGACCATCTCAAGTCGTCTCAACTCAGTCCATAGGAGCACGACAAGAGACCACGCGTCATCTCAACTCAGTCCAGAGGAGTATGACACACCCATCACATGGGCTCTCTCATAAATAGTCTCAACTCAGTCCAGAGGAGAACGACCTGGAGAATGTCTCATGAAGATGCAATCAACAACAAGCACAAGAGAGATAAAAGAAAATAGAAGAGAAACTACTCAAAAGATAGCTTAATATCACAATGAATAGCATGAACTACTAATCTAATTTGGAAGAATTAAACAAGATACCAACAAGAAGGAAGGTTTGGAAACAAACACAAAACTTTTTTATTATAGGCTTGCCAAAGGGTTGATTGCGCCACAATCAACAAGTCCACAACCCGTACAATGATCACCCTTGCTCAAAGAGAGAGTGGCTAGACTAGAGAGAATAAGAGAGAAAGAGTATATATCATTGCTGCAAAAATCCGACCCTTTACAATGAAGATCTCACTCCATTAAATAATGAGAGGGGGTGCACTTCACCACTAAGAATAGGGGGTGCATGAATTGAATTCCAAGTCAAGCAAGTTGTGTGAGGGAAAGTGAGTGTGGCGCATGAGGGTGAGTGGAGTAAACAATGCGCATAAGGGTGTCTTTGCATCACACGTGGGAGTGTTATGTGGGAGTATGGGACAAATGAGGGAGTTTGGGGAGTGAATATGGCAAGTGGAAGGATGAGTGATTGAGTCATGCGCATGAGTTAAACTCGAGTAATGGAGGCGCACGGATAATAAGTGATGCGCATGGGAGGATGGGAGTGATATGGCGAGTGGGAAGATGTGCATGCATGGGAGGGATAGCATGCGCATGGTGTACTGGCTCACGTGGAAACATAAAATAGGAGTAAGGGAGACGTAAAGGGAAGCATGCACGTGAGGGAGTGTGAGGGATGAGGCGGATCGAAGCATTCGTATAAGGGAAAAGTGCGAGTGGACTAAGGGACCCATGCATGAGTGGAGGAGATGATGACATGAGGGAGTTGGCGCATGGGCCCAAAGGAAGATGTAATGTTCCTGACTTGGCTAGTTTAGAAAACTTTGCTAATGTGTGTGTAGGATTAATTGTTTACAGCATATAAATGAGCATTCAAATAATGATGGCGACAAAAGACTGCAAAGCTTATATTATGAAATCTTCGTGGAGTACAAATGTCGAATGCGGATGAATAAAATGAATCACTCGACTAGATCAATGACAAAAGGATCTTAGCCAGAATACAAAAAGCAACGAAAACAATAATACCCGATACCCGAAGAATGTTGTGGAATGCAATGGATCAGATGAAGAACTGTTGCGGATATGCCAGCTCGTACGACAACTGCTGGAAGTCTGGAAAGTTTGCCCTGGTGACTATACCTCTCGAAAATGCCTGAAAACTGTCCCAAACAATGCGCCCTACTCTGCCTCGCAGTCTTGGTGATTGTTCGGACCTCAACTAGTGTATCTGGTCCCCGGATGGATCCCCCAGGGGGAAATGTGCCCCCTCTACTTTGGAAAACTACGCCCTAGTGATTCCACCATCGGAATCGGCTGATGTGTGTCTCAAATTGATCGCCCAGATCTGCTAGGAAATGGGTCTGAAGGATTTCCCCGAATTTGAACTGATGATCGCTCGGGAACCTTGAATGTGTCCTCCCCAAGTGCTGCACTCCCAATGTCCGAAAAGTGCGCCCCAAATGATTCCTTCGTCGAAATATGACGAGGAACGAGGAAAAAGATGCGCCTTGCCTTCCTCTCAATTGGGTCGGAGAGGAATCTTTGAACTCTCCCTAAAAGGGACAAGTCGATCCACTGAACCTCCTTAGAAGTTGTGCCCTCATCTTGAATAAGTGTGCCCTTACTACTGGAACTTGTGTAACTGTTGTTGAAGAATGATGGAAGACATGTGTGATCTCCCCGGTGACTAGGGTGTGTCTCTCAACACTGAAATCAACCAACTGGTGTCTTCCTCCTGGAATCCACTGAACTATCTCTCCTGAGATGCGCCTCTCTCCTCAATGACAAGTCAAAATCTACATAATGATGAATTAGGTCGCTGGACCTTCTCTTATAGCTACCCGAAACCCTAATTCGTTGTTGACTTCTAATTTTAGCTCGTATGTTCTCTTTTTAGCTCAAATTGGATTAAACGCGCTTTTATCCACTTTTAGCTCAATGTCACTTTCTGAATATAACACCTTTGACTGGAGTGACCTATAGTAACCTTGTTTACCCCTTTCTGGCCCTGGCTATAGTCTAATTGGGCGGTTTAGACCATTAAGCCTCTTCTCTGGAGATCCTGTTTGGAAAGGGACATTACAGTCCTCCCTTCCCGAAATTGCTTGTCCTCAAGCAATACCAATCCAGGGTGTTGCAACACCTGTTCGCTCTCCCAAGTAGTGTCCTCTACTAGAAGCCCTCTCCATCTGATCAAACACCCTCTGATGACCCTGCTCTTCAGTTTCCGCTCCCAGAACTCCAGTACCTTCTCTGGAACCAACTCCAACTGTCCCTCCTCATCTAATGGGGGAAGCTCCTCTGATGTGTTGATGAATTGTCCCGCTGTCTTTTTGAGGCAAGATACGTGGAACATGTTATCAATCTTGCTCCCCTATGGAAGCTCTAGCCCATAAGCAACCTCACCTATTCGGCGCATGATCCTGTAAGGGCCATAAAATCTGGGCTTGAGCTTCTCGACCCCACTCTTCTTCATAGATGACTCTCTATAAGGTTGGAGTCTCAAGCAAACCAGATCCCCAACCTCAAAGTTGTGCTCTATCATGTGCATGTCCGCACTCATCTTCTGTCGATTCTGTGTTGTCTGCAGATTCTCTTTCAACAACTTGAGAATCTCCTGACTCTCTGTGATCCAATCCTTGGCCTTGGGAGCTCTGCTCTCCCTGAAAACCAAGTCTACCAAAGTGGGAGCATCATATCCGTACAATGCTCAGAAGGGTGTCATACCAACGGACATGTGGAAAGTGGTGTTGTAGAAATGCTCTCCTAAATGTAGCCACTTGACCCATGTTCTCTGTTGTCCACCTACATAGTTACTCAAGTACCCTTCAACCCACTTGTTGACGATCTCGGACTGCCCATCTGTCTAAGGGTGATAGCTGGTGTTGGGTGTCAACTCTGTCCCCACCAATCTAAACAACTCCCTCCAGAATGTCCCAATAAACCGACTGTCCCTGACACTGATGATGTTCCTCGGCAACCCATGAAGTCTGAAGACCTCCCTAAAGAATAACTCAGCTACCTGAATTGCGTTGTACTCTGTCGGTATGGCATAGAAGTGAGCAAACTTGGTCAATCTGTCGACCACTACATAGATACAGTCCTTACCCTGGACCTTGGGTAGGCCTGTGATGAAGTCCATTGATATGATTTCCCATTTCTGCTTTGGTTGGAAGTGGTTGAAGTAGCTCTGCTAGAAGAGTATGCTCTGACTTGTTCTGCTGGCAGGTCACACACTCACTGATGTATCTCATGACATCTTGTTTGAGGCCCTTCCATCAGAACCTCTCCCTGATCTGTCTGTAGGTTTTGAAAAACCCCTGATGGCCTGCTAGTGGTGAATCATGAACGACTGTGAGGATCTTCTTCTTGATCCTCGAATATGGCACTAAGTAGACTCTATCCTTGTAGAATATGACATCGTCAATGACCCTATACCTATCATCCTATATCTGCCCATCCATAACCTCACAAACGAACTTGTTCTTGCAATATTCCACGAACAAGTGGGATTTCCAATCTGCTAAAATCTCCATCAAAGAACATGTCGCGGGCCTCCTCGATAGTGCATCACCCACAATGTTCTTCTTCCCCTTGACATACTCTATGTCAAAGTCGAATGCATGTACCTTCGTCACCCATTTCTGTTGGCGCTCACTGAGGTCCTTCTGCTCAAGGAAATACTTCAAGCTATTGTGATCTGTTTTGACCACGAATTTGTTTCCCACCAAATATTGTTTGAATTTGATCAAGGCATGCATGATTGTCAGCATTTCCTTGTCATAGATGAAGTACAACCTCTCGGGATGACTGAGCTTCCTGCTCTCGAATACAATGGGATGTCCTCCCTGCATCAAAACTACCACGATACCCTCACCGGATGCATCATACTCTAATACAAATGGCAGAGTGAAGTCTAGTAATGCTAACACTGGACATGTGCCCATGACTTCCTTCATGTGATCAAAGGCTTTCTGTGACTCATCGATCCAGATGAAATCCCCCTGCTTGGTGAGATCCATCATCAGTGCTCCAAGCTGAGAAAAACCCCTGACAAACCACCTATAATAGTTGCATAACCTGAAGAAGCTCCTCAACTATGTCACATTCATGGGCGTTGGCCAATCCAGAATGGCCCTGATCTTCTCTTGGTGTACCTGTACCCCCTGTGCACTGATGATGTGGCCCAAGTAAAGTAGTTTTGTCATACCGAACTCACACTTGGACTCTTTGTCGTATAGTGACTATGCCTCCATGATGCTCAAAACCTCATCTAAGTGCCTCATATGCTCCTGCCATGTCTTGTTGTAGACCAAGATGTCGTCGAAGAAAACCAAAACTGATTTCCTCAACTGATCCCTGAATATGTGGTTCATGCAAGACTGAAATGTAGTTGGTGCATTGGTTAGCCGAAATGGCATAACCAAAAACTCGAAATGTCAAAAGTGGCACTGAAATGTCGTCTTCTCTATGTCCTGCTCTCGGATGTTGATCTGATAATACCCAGAGCATAGATCAATCTTTGAGAAGAAAACTGCCCCATGCAGTTCATCCATCAACTCATCAATGCGAGGGATAGGATATCGGTTCTTGATGGTTTTCTTGTTCAAGGCCCCGTAATCAATGCACATCCTCATGGTACCATCCTTCTTCGGGACTAAGACAACTGAAGAGGCGAATGGGCTGTTGCTCGGCCTGATGTGTCCCATCGCTAGCAATTCTTTAATTACTTTCTCTATCTCATCCTTGAACCTCCTAGGATGACGATAGGGGGGTGTGATCATAGGTTTGGCCCCCTCCTCCAACTCAATGGTGTGCTCAAACCCCTTATCAGGTGGTCTCCCTGGTGGAATCGACCCAAAAACTTGTTGATGTTGTCCCAACAAGTTCTTGATCTTTGTATGATATTGTTGTCCACCCTCTGAATCCTTCCACGTAGTGATCAAGCACTCTGCGGCCTATGCTACCTCCCCATGTCTGAATATCCTCTCCATCCTCTTGGTCAAAACTGTCCTGGGTACTCCTGTTGGCATGCCTCTCAGAACAACCCTCTTCCCGTCACTGTCTTTGAACCCCATCTCCAAGGTTTGGTAATTGGTGGTGATTTTGACCAAGGTGATCATCCACTAGACTCCCAATACCACATCTGTGTCAGATAGGTCAACCACATAAAATGTGTCTCTCACTATGTAGTTGCCTAACTTTATCTCCAAGTCCGAAACTCTGTCTAGACACTCCACTGTATGGCCATCTTCTACTGCAACATCAAACCCCTCAAACTCATATGTCTGAAGTGCCTGTCTCGATACCAATGAAGCGTCAATGAAGTTGTGGGTGGCCCCACCATCTATCAGGGCGATTTCCCGTTGTCCCTGAATAATCCTTCTGATCCGGAGGGTATCATACCTGGGAACACCAGAAAGGGTTGCTATGACTCCTCCCTTTGTTGTTTTTCGTTTGTTAGCCTGCTCATAAGGCTGTGGAACTACCGATGGGTGGGCCCCTACCGGTGTCGGTGGTCTACGGGGAGGTTGCTCCTCTGCTTGTGTTAACTCCTCCTCTGAGCTAGTGGATCCACTGTCCTGCTCCTCCTCCTCACTATCCACACTGTTTGTTGCCACCTCAATATAATGAATCTCTCCCTTGCCCATGCACCTATGGCCTAGGACCCAAGGGTCTCTGCAGTTAAAGCAAAGCTTCTTCCTCATAAGCTCTCACCTCATCTCATCATCCAGCTTCTCCTTGCCCTTCCATTCTCTCTAGAATGGCTTCCTGTCTCGGTCCTTCTGTGGTACAAAGGGTTTGGAAAAGGGTTTAGTCTTTGGCACTAAGTCTGCCAAATCTTGAGTGCGTAAGATGGCATCCTGCAAGGTGTGAGGCATGTATTCCTTCACCCATCCTCTCAAGGGCTCTGTGAGTCCCTCTGAATAACATGATCAGCCTAGGCTCTGATATATCTGTCACTGCCACTACTACCTGCTGAAACTCCATGATGAATGCCTCTGTTGTGCCAGTTTGTCTCAACTAGGCTAGATCCCTGAAGTGAACCTCGGGATCTCTCCTGTCAAACCTGTCCATGAGTCTCTCTGTGAACTCCCTATAGGAGGTGATGTGACTGTGACCCAACGTCACCAATCCATGATGCCACCACTCGTGTGCCTCACCCTCCAAGTGTAGAGTAGCGAAACTAATGGCCT
>ML797357.1:290531-301101 GCA_009831015.1 Picea engelmannii
TTATACAATTACCGACATGATTAATCCACAATGGGGATTAATCCAATAACAATAATAATAATAATGATGACATGATTAATCCGCAATGGGGATTTAATCCAATAATAATAAGAATGCTCTTCGCAGTTACATTATTTCAACAATAAGTCCAAGTTGTCCCCTTTCTCTTGGTTGTCTTGCTTAGCCCATTAATAAGAAACTAGCCTTCAAACCCTAGTGGGATAGACCATCCTAACCCCTAGTTTTGAAACCCTAGCCAATAATGTTTTCAAGGAAATAGACCCTCCTAACCCTTGAATCCATCCTTGAATGACTTCTCCTCACAAGTGAAAATGGTTTGAGGGAGGGGATAGACACTCCTAAGCCTCCTAGGGTTTTCCAAGCAATAATAATCAATGCAATATACAAAATTACCCCTTTAATAAAAGCAAATCAACAAAAATCATCATTCAAGAATAAGCCTATGTCACAAACCATCCTCAACAAATGAAAACAAATCATCTCCAAAATTTATCCCTCAGAAGAAATCCTTATTCCTCCATACAAAACACCAATCCAAGACAAATGTTCCAAGAAAATTTCAGAAATTTCATACCTCCTAAGGGAAATCCCTCAAGAAAAGATGATGAAAATGACTTAAGTGCCTCCCTATTTATAGGCGAAAGGTTCAACTTCCTCTTACAATAAAATAATAATTTTCAACCTAAATTTCCACTAATTTAGCCTGAGGAGGGGCAAAAACCCCCTTCAACAATTAAATAATTCAAAGCATTCAAAATTTGGGCTTTCTTAGGCCACATGCACAAAATTAGGGGGCAAAAGGCCCTCAATAGTGCCCAACATTTCTTAAATGATGGAAAAGGTGGGGTTTTGGTGCAACATCCAACCTCCAAAGGCCCTTCAACGCTCCCCTTTATGCTCAAAATCAGCAACACGATCTTCAAAGGTGGGCCCAGGGTCAAAACGCCCCTCCAAATTTATCTCATCGATCCTCCAAAGTGGGCATACAAGCCCCAAGCATCGCTCCATGCCTCTAGTGGCCCTCCAAGCTCAAAGGTTGGCAGAGATCACATTTTTCATTAAAATCATGTGTCGACCCTGCTTGCACCTTGTTAACCCCTAGATTTTCACCCTTAAAAATCTTGAGCGTTAAGAGCCAACATGCACTATGTTGGCTGGCATTCTGAGATTCTCCCAGAGTTTAGCACTTGTGGTTAGCAAAGGTTGGTTCCCATCAGAGGCAGGTATATGATCGATACATGGTCATTTGGTTTAGAGTTAGAGTTGGCTTGGTTTCCCATGCATTTTGAGAGAGATGTCTACATACAGCATGCGTTGCTACATTTTAGGAGACATAGTTTGAGTGGGTCTCTTGACAGTTTGGAGCAGTTCTGAGAATACAGGGAGAGTCCTTGCACGATTCTAGGCTCGATAGCACTTTTCCAGGCAACATGCAGGAACTTTCTATTTTTAGCAGTTTGAGCTCTAGGCCCCAGATTCAGATTCCAAGCACATATTGTGGATCCTTGCTACATTCCGAGTCTTTTGGATCTTTTCCGGGATGATTTGGAACAATTTACTATTTTTAGTAGGTTGAGCACCAGGGCTCGCATGTCAATTTTGATTGTAGACTCGGATCGCTTACGGAAAAACGAGTTCAATGAGTATAAAGTCAAAGGAATTCAGACAACTTTTTATTTTTAGCAATGTCTAGTTTTAGACAGTGACATGTGGCGGTGTTCTCCTAGTCTTCCTAGATGATGTGGACAGTTTCCTAAAATTTAGGAGTTGGATTCTATTTTTAGAAAGTTTTATATTTAGCATGTACGATCATCATCCATGCAGTGCCAAGTTGCACCCTCACAAGTCGCCATGTAGCAGATCTACAGAGTGATGTGGCATCCACCTAGCATAGGGCGCATTTTCCTAAGACTTGTACATATAATAAATAAATTAATTGAGAGGGAGTTGCATAATTGGGCCAAAATTTAGCCGTATATTCCTCTGTATAATCACCTCTCCACTTGCCATGCAATAACTCCATAAATTTCGCCTTCAGTTGAGTTTAAACCGCAATTTCCTAAAAAAACAGGACGAAATTCCCCAATCAAGGCTTAATTTTCTCACTAACTTTTCTGCACTCGACATATCTGCACTTTCCATGCATTGATATCCTCAAATTCCTCTTAATTTTCTTTTAAACGCAAATTACCTAAAATTTAGGAAAATCCCTAAAAAATAGGACGAATTTCCCCTTGGTTAAAACTCACTCATTACTTGGCCAAATTTAGCATTTAAACATGCGTTTGATTCTTAATTTACTCCCCCATGCGTTAACTCTTTTATTCTTCACACAAGTTACTCTCTTTCCATTCCCTCATGCGCATTAATTCCTAAATTTCTAACTCACACTTATTCCCTCATGTGCATTAACTCCTATTTTATTCACACTCCTCTCCTATATATTGGATGGTTTTCATTGGTTATTGGCGGGTTCATTACAGCACCAACATAGCGTCTTTCTCATTCTTCCCTCTCTTCTTCTCTAGTCTAGTGGCTCTTCTCTTAGCAAAGTAGTCATTGTATCGGTTGTAGGCTTGCCAAGTGTGGCACAATCAATTCTCTTGTAAGCTTTGATCAATAAAGAAGTGTGTGTTTGTCTTCAAACATCCTTTTCTTAGCAGTACTGTGGTAAATTTGTGATCTGATTTGTCATTTTCTGAACTGTTCATTGTGGTTATTTCTGATCTTCTGAATAGTTTTTCTGCCTCTTTTCCAATCTATTATCATTGTGCTAAGCCTGCAGGTTCCCTCCAAGCAAAAAAATCAGTTTTCCTCATCGTTTTGGGCTGCTTTTACCCACTGTCCAAGACAAACAGCTTGCTGATTTTTTGTTTTTAATGCAAAAATCAGAATTTAGATCAGCAACAAGGCGCTTCAATATGCTTAGGGACTCCCCCCAGAGGCTAGCAAACACTAGCCCAAACGGAGAGGGAATCGGTCGGTGACAATTTGGGGCCCTAGTCCTTTAATTAGCCAAGTTTTTACCGTTGTCATAACAGGTTTATCAGCACATATTGGAGGCTAGCAATTTGTGCTAACAAATTGGCGCCATTGTCGAGGAACACCAACCTTGGTAAATGATAATCGGTGAGTTTTTACTTTAATTGTTTTATTTTTTCTAACTTGCCTAGCGACTCCACGGGATACAGGGACGACTCCACAGGGGCCTTACACAAAAACTAGTTCCGAGCTTGAAAAAACCCTAACACCTTTTCTTGGAACAAGACTATTCCTTCACCAAGAACTCATCTCGAAGTTGGAAAGAGTATGAGTTCTTAATTAAGTTTTTTTTCAACGAGCACTATGGTGAGTGTATCTTCGACCTTTTTATATGTCGTTTTATTTCCATCTCGAGCTAATAGTTGGGTAGCAGTTGTGCTTTATTCTATCTGAGATTAACAATATGGATGCAGTTATGAGGCCACCAGTAAGGTGGAGATTTTCTGCCTTTGACCCACTAAGTTTTGTTGCATTCCCAGATTATCCTCATGACTTACATGCACATAAGTGGCTTAAACGCATACCTTTGTTTGCAAGGCGGTTTGGAGAATCAGTTGAGGAGCACTTGGATAATTTTTTACAAGTGGTGAGCGATTTTGAGGTGGAACATGACGATGTGGTGATGAGGATGTTTGTTTCAACCCTCGAGGGGGAGGCACGAGCATGGTACAAATCTCTTCCAAATACCTCAATTGATGGATCAGATTCATTCCAAGGGAAATTCATTGAGAGATGGTCAAATAAACAAGATAATATTGCAGCCTATCAATTTTCCTCGATCCATGTTCTATCAATGGTTGAGCAAGAAATCCTTATGACTTCCCAAGAGTTGCAAGAATGTTAGCTAATCTAGAAAACTATGATGGAAATAATGCATCTTCTTTTGTTATAGTTACCCAGAGACTAAGGGGACTTTTTGATATGATAGAGGAACACTACAATAGAGACATATCAGCTCCTCTCCTTTCGATAGTCCACGCCTTGCAAGAAAAATTGGCAGCTATAGAAGAGAACATGTCATGTTGTCAAATTTCAAGAGAAGAACGGGTGGACGATGATTCAGGCTTAGATGATCTGGAACCAATAGCTACACCATTTGAGTCACAAGCAGAGTTCAAAGAAGATGAAGGTGAAGATTTGAATACTCAAGAGTGTTCATTGGTTCCTCCCATTAGGGGAGATGAAAAGTTTCAAGAGGAGGAACCACAGGTAAACCAAGTAGAGGTCAGTGAACAAAGGATTTCATTTGTGCCATCCTAGTAGAGGCTTCATCCTTTCCTATCACAGCAATGGTTCAGGAACCACTTGATCAAATACCATTACAGCAGGAGGAGCCACTTTTGGTTCAACCAGAGGATGATGTCCTTTACACTCTACCTACGGTCCAGCAACAAGATCTTGTTTTTTAGGGTCCTGAGATTCATCAGAGCTTGGATATCAGAGTTCATCATGACCCAGTCGAGCTCAAGATGGAGGTATTTCAACAGATAGATTCTAAGAGTTTTGGCTCTCATACATCCATGCTTCTTGTTGTTGAAATACCATGTTCTAAATCCCAACCAACAGCCTCCAATCAACTAGCAGCCTTCAACATGCCTTCACTATCAAATATTGTTAAAGTTTGCAGCAGAGTGAGTCGTTCTCCAACTCTGCCTTCTATAGACTGACTTGAGACTTGGAGAAGAGCCTTATTTGAGACAAGGAAAAAAGTCTTGTGAGCTTTGTATAAGCAAAAGCCAAGACAAGAGTATATTGTTGATTAGTCTTATTTGTGACAAGACTGAGTGACCTCATGTGTTGAGGTATTGCCTTATGTAGGCAAAGGTGGTGTGTGAGGTTTTCCTAGGCCAAGCAATTGACCATGAGTGGAGAACCAGATGGTCACATCCTGAGACAAATGATCTTTCTTATACGTGAGATGCAAATGATGTATATGTGAAGAGCTAGTATGATGGCACGTGAGACCATGGCTGCCATGAGAGCCTTGTGATTGTTGGAAGAAAGAAGAAGAGTTGAGCCTGTAAAAAAGTCGAGTTGCAAAGATGAGTTGCAAGTCGAGTTGCAAAAGTCGATTCATGCAAAGACGAGTTGTCAAAGAGTTGAGTTTTCAAGTTCGAGTTGTCAAAGTCGAGTCATGCAAACTCAATTGCAAAGCAAAGTCGAGTTAACGTAGTCTGCATGTAAAGTCGAGTTGGTAAGTTGAGTTAACAAAGTCTACATGTAAAGCCGAGTTGGTAAGTTGAGTTAACAAAGTTTGCATGTAAAGTTGAGTTAACAAAGTCGAGTTGATGAGTTAACAAAGTTTGCATGTAAAGTCGAGTTGGTAAGTTGAGTTACTAAGACGAGTTATCTTAGTTAAGTCAAGTGATGAAGACGAGTTCCATAGCGAGTTATGGAGAAATAATTATTATTAATAAGACTCCTCAGCGCTTGACAAAGTGACATTGAATACTCGTTGAAGACACAGTGAAGAAGGAAGCTTTGTTGCTCGTGGGATCTTTGCAGCAAGGACAGTCTGCTTTCAGGTTTCAGGCTGCTAACTTCTACCAGAATTTGAGCTAGCTTTAAAGCTTAATCTGGACAACAACCTCTCATGGTTGTAAGCCTATGTGGTTGTGGTAAATTTGTATCTRCTCCTAGCTCATTCATTTGCTAATAAGAAAGATCATTCGCTGGGTTTTTTTCCCTCAAGMTTGAGAGGGTTTTTCCAGGGTAAAATCCATGTGTTATCGTGCATCCTTCTATTCTATTTTTGTTCTTATATCTCTGCATATTCACTGTGAATAAATTAAAAATCAGCAAGAAGTAWTTTTAAGAAATATTACAGATCTGAACTATATTTAAATTTCAACAAATACATCAAGGTAGCTTTGGGTTATATGAGATTTCATGATTGGTCCCCCTGGAAGGTTRACTTTGTTCACCTCTCTCTTCGGAGTGATCATTTCGCTGCATGGCTACATTGGTCCTTTGAGTATGATGATTTAATCATGGCAGCTTTGAGGTAAAAATTTTGGATCAAGGTAGTTATCTTTCCTTTCCGCATTGTCATTTTAKTATTTCCTTCTTGCTGATTTTTTACAATTTTAGGACAGCAATCTACATTTTCCTTGCAGTGTCTTTTCCCTYCGGTTATCTACTTCAATCWTTGCATCAGTGTCRCTGATTTTTTGCCTACTTATATCAACATTTGGTTGTGTCTTGTGTGTCTTTCCTTTCATGAATAAATGGTTGTCCACTAGTCTTTTTCCTGGGTCAAAATTTGAATGTCTATCTTATGTATGCCCGGCCTTTGTGTCTATCATTAGAGTGAGCATGGATGGGGGTTCCATTTGTCATAATTCCCGAAGCATTGAGCCTTTAGGATGGGTAGTTTGAGGAGACATAGGAGAGCCTTGAGTCATATTATGTTTTGTCTCCTCTTCTTCTCTTATCATTGAGCCTCACCCCCCCCCATCCAGCATAGGGATATGGTACCTAGTTCTTTCATCTTGATCTTCGTGAGTAATCACTTCGCGCTAAGGGAAGAGAGACATCATTGCTCTTCTTATCAACAGGTCATCTTGTATCGACTTTGACACATTATCTACGGATGATACAGAAATAGAGCACCTTGGTAGCCATAAACCTTATTGGCGGTTATCTCGCATCTGACAAGGCTGAGTATCATTGGGCCTTGATTAGATAATCCTTGTCATTGTTTGACTTCAAAACATCTTTTGCAATGACAGGTTGTGCTCGTATCTTAGGACCAATTGTCATTATTGGTGGAGTTCATTTGCACTTGACAGGTGTTTACGTTATTGACATCTGATTAAGTGACTCTCTCTCTTGTATCGACATCATCACATTTACCACAGGGAGGAGTGTACAATAGGTGGTAGCAGGTAGCATATTTGGATGAGACCCTTGTGTTTCAATGTTTCAGTGGGAGGTTTATATTGATTTGACTCCATGGCCCAATGGATCAGCTTTGGTATTACGAGTCGGCGTACAGGATATTCTTGATCAGCTTACAGGGCCTCTTCTCCTTCCACACAGTTACAGGGGTATTCTTGGTACATATTTCTTCAGTTTTCACGGAGCATCATTGGTACATCTTACAGATTTCTCACAAAGCATCATTTTAGTTTTATGGACATAGAGATTCTTATGGTTCTCGACATCCCATAGGGAGATCCCGTCCCCTTGAGTCACCATTGTTAACCCCTGGATTTTCACCCTTGAAAATCTTGAGGGTTAAGAGCCAACATGCACTATTTTGGCTGGCATTCTGAGATTCTTCCAGAGTTTAGCACTCGTGGTCGGCAAAGGTTGGTTCCCATCAGAGGCAAGTATATGATCAGTACATGGTCATTTGGTTCAGAGTTAGAGTTAGCTTGGTTTCCTGTGCATTTTGAGAGAGATGTCTACATACAGTAATCGTTGCTACTTTTTAGGAGACACGGTTTGAGTGGGTCTCTTGATAGTTTGGAGCAGTTATGAGCATACAAGGACAGTCCTTGTATGATTCTAGGCTCGATAGCACTTTACCAGACGACATGCAGGAACTTCCTATTTTTAGCAGTTTGGGCTCCGGGCCCCAGATTCAGATTCCGAACACATATTGTGGATCCTTGTGACATTTCGAGTCTTTTGGATCTTTTCCGAGATGATTTGGAACAGTTTACTATATTTAGTAGGTTGAACACCAGGGCTCGCATGTCAATTTTGATTGCAAAGTCGGATCCCTTACGGAAAAACGAGTTCAATGAGTATAAATTCAAAAGCATTCAAACAACTTTCTACTTTTAGCAATGTCTATTTTTAAATAGTGACATGTGGCGGTGTTCTCCTAGTCTTCCCGGATGATGTGGATAGTTTCCTAAAATTTAGGAGTTGGATTCTATTTTTAGAAAGTTCTATATTTAATAGGTACAGTCATCATCCATGCAGTGCCAAGTGGCACCCTCACAAGTCGACATGTGGCATATCTACAAAATGATGTAGCATCCACCTAGCATAGGGCACATTTTACCAAGACTTGAGCATATAATAAATAAATTAATTGAGATAAGGGAGTCGCATAACTGGGCCAAAATTTAGACATATATTCCTTCGTATAATCACCTCTACACTTGCCATGCATCAACTCCATAAAATTCGCCTTCAATTGAGTTTAAACCGCAATTTCCTAAAAAACAGGGAATCCCTAAAAAATAGGACGAAATTCCCCAATCAAGGCTTAATTTTCTCACTAAATTTTCCGCACTCAACATATCTTCACTTTCCATGCATTAATATCCTCAAATTCCTCTTAATTTTCTCTTAAACGCAAATTTCCTAAAATTTAGGAAAATCCTTAAAAAATAGGACGAATTTGCCCTTAGCTAAAACTCACTCATTACTTGGCCAAATTTAGCATTTAAACATGCGTTTAATTCCTAATTTATTCCCCCATGCGTTAACTCTTCTATTCTTCACATGAGTTAACTATTTTTCCATACCCTCATGCGCATTAATTCCTAAATTTCTCACTCGCACTTATTCCCTCATGTACATTAACTCCTATTTTATTCACACTCCTCTCCTATATATTGGATGGTTTTCATTGGTTATTGGCGGGTTCATTGCAGCTGCAACATAGTGTCTTTCTCATTCTCCCCTCTCTTCTTCTCTAGTCTACTGGCTCTTCTCTGAGCAAAGTAGTCATTGTACCGGTTGTAGGCTTGCCAAGTGTGGCGCAATCAACTCTCTTGTAAGCTTGATCAATAAAGAAGTGTGTGTTTGTCTTCAAACCTCCTTTTCTCGGCGGTACTATGGTAAATTTGTGATCTAATTTGTCATTTTCTGAACTGTTCATTGTGGTTATTTCTGATCTTTTGAATAGTTTTTCTGCCTCGTTTCTAGTCTATTATCATTGTGCTAAGCCTGCAGGTTCCCTCCAAGCAAAAATAATCACTTTTCCCCATCGTTTTGGGCCGCTTTTACACGCTTTCCAAGACAAACAACTTGCTGGTTTTTTGTTTTTAACACAAAAAACAGAATTTAGATCAGCAGCAAGGCACTTCAGTGTGCCTAGGGGATCCCCCCAGAGGCTAGCAAGCACTAGCCCAAATGGATAGGGGTTTGGTCAGTGACAATTTGGGACCTTACTCCTTTAATTAGCCTAGTTTTTACCGTTGTCTTAACACATATATCAGCTCAGATTGGAGGGTAAAACTTTGTGCTAACACACCTTCACTTCAAAATCAATTTAATGACCTGTAAAGGTCGGCTCCATAATTTATTTCTTCTTTTCTGACCAGAATAGACATCAGCTCTGTGCTTCTCCTATTTAAAATTTAATTTCAAATCCATCCCAAGTCGGCCCTGCAATCATATTCCAGCGCTCAAACACATATAAATATGGATTGACCTCCATACCAAAACATTAATACCTTTACAGGACGCACTCCTCTGCAATTCGGTCTTGATGTTCTGTAATTTGCCTCAGAAGGTGGTCTAATTTCGGCCTTCTCTGTGATTCGATCTGCAGATGAAGGTGGGGTCCTGGGGTAAAGGAGATGGCAATCCAGTTGCTCCTCTAGGCTTGTTATCGCGCAGTTTGTAGTAGGATAAAGGACAAATGAAAAGAGGTCAAACTGGCATCACTGAACCAATCCCACCCATTTTCACCTCAATGGGAAGGTTCTTTCTATTTAGGGAGGTAAAGCCCAAGGGAGACGTCCTCGGTAACTTGGGGTTTTGAGAAGGCAACAGGTTATAGCAAAGCTGAGTGATAATGATCCCCCTCACAAGTTACCACCTGATCAGAAAGTCCTGGCTTATAGTCAATAAATATAGCCGGAAGTAATAACCAAAAGATCACCTGCCCGAGAACAAGACAACAATAAAACGATGCATGTGCAAGCTTGCTTGTTGGTTAGTACTTCACATAATCAATGACTATCTGATATACAAGCAATTGAGCAATAAATATTGGCGAAGTCAATGTTTATATAATAGCAATGATTACAATGTCACTTATTCAATAAATGCTAAGGAAACGTGGCATTCAATGTAACAATTTAACACTTCATTAAGTAATGCCTTAAACAACCATTCAATTGCTCACAAGTAAAACAACAGCTGCACAATGATGTTTATAGCAAAAGATGATGGCAGCAATTAGTTAGTAGGGTTAGTCTTTAGGCTAGGGTTAGAAAGATTAGTAAATTGCTTTAAGTGTTTGATTGAAGTTGTGATCAAGTTACTCAAGACAAAGGAGGTTTTTAGATCAGTGCCTTAGGGTTAATGGAATCAAAAGTAGAGGACACAAAAGTTGAAGGATCAAGTGAAAGTAATAGGACTAAGGACAAGAGGGTTAGACCTTGAGGTGTTGTTAAGGCAAGGCCTCAAGGATGAAACCCTAGGGGAGAGAGGCTCACTTTGGTGTAGGGGAACTAGGCCTCAGTGCTCTCTCCTCCTTCCTTAGCTTTAATGGCAAATCGGCTAGCTCAAAAGATTGCATAAGACCAAGACAAGA
>ML797357.1:322904-350944 GCA_009831015.1 Picea engelmannii
ATCATTCTACTTCTACTTCAGGGTGGCAGGACGGGGCAAGGACAAGTGGTTGTAGCCACCTTCCAGTTGTAGCCAGAGAACATAGGGGGTTGTAGCCTCCTTCTAGTTGTAGCCAGAGAATTGGGGAGTTGGAGCTTCCCTCGGGTTGTAGCCTAAGAAACTAGGGGGTTGAAGCCTCCTTCCAGTTGCAGTTGGAAAACAAAAGAAGTTGGTGCTTCCAATGGATGTAATTCTTCAAGACATATAAAAAAAAACATTCTGTGGTTTTCTCCCGATTTGGGTTTCCACATAAAACACTGGTGTACTGTGTATGTGTATGATTGTTCATTTGTTCATTGCTTATTTACTCTGCAGTTATTGGATGATAATGCTTCATTGATATAACACTTAGATTATATGGTTAAAAGGGATTAAATTGCTCTATTACTGATTCAGCCCCCCTCTCAGTAATCCAACAAAGATAACCATGTTAAAAAAAAATCGACAATCTTGTCGAACCATTGGATCGCCTTGTTATGAAGTTTCTCTTATAGGGTTAGGGTTGTGGAAGGACATATGAGAGGTAGGTTATGTGCTAGTATTTTGGCCCATTTCCTATGTGTTTTTAGTCATCGTCTACCCTAATCGAGACTCCAGACTCCATATATAGAACTGCACATCATCATCTCCAAAAAAATTCATTTCACTTCTAGAGAAGAGGTGCATCTTCCATAGATAGTCCCTTTCAAATTTGACATGCGATGAGATTGTGCTATTGTTATCTTCGATGGGTGAGGTTACGGATAACGTAGAAAACATATTTACAAACTCACCTTGGTTCACATCAATTTCCTCGTCAGAATCATCATTTTCTTCATCTTCTTCTACATATTACCAATTGGATTTAATGTCTTTATATTCTTCTCCATATTCCCAATTGGATTTAGAGTCTTCATTTTCTAAGTTGTTGGACGTTGTCATTATTTTTTCTGGACTTTGTGGCGATCTTTGGTAGGCTAAGGATTATGCAAATAATGTGTCTACCCTTCCAGTTAGTTGGTCAATTCTTTCATTCCGATTATTAAGCATCCTCGTTGTTTCATCCTTGCCATCATTTCTTATTTTTAATAAAGTGTGCCATCGTTTCTCAGACTCCTCTATTAATCTGTCGATTTTGTCTTCCTTTTCTATTAATTTATTGATTTTATCTCTTAATTCTTTTTGTGCTTTTCCTAACTTTTTTGTCCTTCTCCTAGCTCTTTATGTCCCTTCTCAACATTACCAAAACAATGTATTATGCTATTGACTTCATCTCTACACCGGTTTAGATCTACATGTAACTTGTCATTGTTAACCAGCTTAGGGTTAGCCTTTTTCTTTGTAGAACCCACTTTTAATTCACTTTATAAATGGTATAGTGGGCCTAATGGTTAAGAACATGTGTTTCCTTCTAAGAGGTGAAAAAATCAAATCCAGAGGGGAGTATGGTATGTATACCTCTATAGACTTTAGCAGTCAAATCTTTGCGCGGAGGGGGTCCCTTATCCCACAAACAAGAGGGTCTCATACACCAATTTAGTGTTTGGCTTGGTCATGACCTTAAAAATAGATTATTATTTGGGCCTAATGGTTAAGAACATGTGTTTCCTCCTAAGAGGTCACAAAATCAAATCCAGAGGGGGGTAGCTTATGTATACCTCTATAGACTTTAACAGTCAAATCGTTGCGTGGAGGGGGTCCCTTATCCCACAAACAAGAGGGTCTCATACACCAATTTAGTGTTTGGCTTGGCCGTGACCTTAAAAATATATTATTATTATCATCATTTTTATTTTAATTACTATTATTATTATTATTTTATTATAAAAATTTCACTTTTTATATATAACGTATTTTTTTACGGAGCTAGTAAAAAAAAATTTACGAATTGGAAAAAAGAAATTTACTAAGTGGTTTAAGTAATACCATGGGCTTTGATACCAATGTAGCGGAAACGTTTGGTAATTTACTCAATATATGAGATAAAATAAAATATTTGATTGTTAGAATGAATAAGACTATTGTTTACAATGAATAGGCCCCGATTATAAATATAGTCTACAGGATGCCTCTTTGCCTCTTTATGAAGAGGTGTGTCTTTTTACTTGTTTATTTATTTTTTTTATAAATGTTTACTATTATATTTTATTATCTCTATCTTATTTTTATATACATAACAGTCAATGGATCTAAAAGGTACAACTAGTATAAATACAATGTGGGATTGTGAAAGCAACCCCTAGATCAATGTTAAAATAATGATAAAATAATGATCGTATAATGATAAAATAACAATCTAGAAACTAGATATATTAGAGTTTAGCAATAGAGAGAAAGGATACCAAACCTTGCTAGCACTAGTGGTTGAGGACACAAGAACGGGGCCAAGATGTGGGATCACTATCGGAGTCACCAATCACTGTGAAAAGGTCGATGCTAAGGCAAATAATATCCTCCAAGAGGTAATTAGGGCTAAGGGGAACCGACTGCATGATCCTAGGGAGAGCATAAGATCAATGAACCACTACTCTCTTACCATCCAAGATCGTGGGGAAAAACAATTGGTAGACATCTGACTACTCATCTAAATCTAGGGGGTAGGCCAATAACCAGGTGGACCTCATCTCTAGGGTCGTCTAGAACTAGTATATTTGTGTATCTGGTGGTGCATGATTTGTTGCCTAAAATGACATCCCTGTTAAAATTTTGCTTAAGCAGTTAAGTGTATTCGGTATTCTTTAACTTTTAACAATTAGAACAATAATTGCATACATAAAGATCAATGAAAGAAAGACATCCACAGTACAGACAAGATTTGTCCAGGGAAACCCTCATGGGGGAGAAAACCCAGCAAAGCTTTTTCAATATAGATTCGTCAACAAGTACAATGTCTCTCTCCAAGAGAGATCTCACAAAACATAAGATAACCAAAAGATAGACCAGAAACCCTAACCTAAATAGGGTAGCACACCACTAGACCAAGATAGACCTCCAAAAGATAACCAAAACCCTTAACGAAAACAACCTTACTCTCTAGTTGTGTCTCCTTCTAAGACTTGCGCACTTTTCCTTGAGAGAGAGAACTTTTGTTGTGTGTCTTCTTCAAATGAGGCGCCTAGCCTCTTATAAATACAAGTTGAATCACCCCGTAATTAGGTCTGGGCCGACATGTACAATTGACACTTTCTAATTTACATTTGACTTTTACAAAGGCCCAATAGGGCCGACTTTACAAATACAACATAATAATATTTTGTAGGGTTTTGACTTGGTCTAATACAATTAAATACAATAAGAATATCTTCTGAAGCTACTCAAACTTCAACACTCCCTCTTAGCAAGGAAGGTATTCTTTTGGCATGATTGTCACGACTGCTTCTGCACTTCTGTACACTTGACCATTGACTTGTTGACTTTCCACGAATCTATATTGAAGAAGTTTTGTAACCATGTCATGCATCCAAGGTCTTATCATCCTTCCAGGATTTATGTCATCACGGGGCTTCAACGAGTTCATACAGAACTACGCAACTCGCCAACTCACACAAAATCTAGCATCTAGTTCATACAGAACTAGTAGCCTCGCCAGCTCACACAGAAACTGGCATCTAATTCATACAAAACTAGTAACCTCGCCAACTCACACAAAATCTAGCATCTAGTTCATACAGAACTAGTAAACTCGCCAGCTCACACAAAATCTGGCATCTAGTTCATACAGAACTAGTAACCTCTAGTTGGCACACCAGGAAACCAGTCCACAGTGACCATGCATCTAATCACAAGGATTAGGCGATGTAGTGCGCACACACTACCCATCTAGCCCAAGGCTAGGAAACACCTCCAACCACACAAGTTGGCCCTCCAGCTTGAAAAGTTGGGAAACTTGCCAGCCCCGAAGGCTTAGCATCTGTTGACCTTGTGCGAGGTCATGTTGACTAGTGCCACAGTCAGTAACGTGCACGTGAATAACTACCCACTGCTACTGCCACACTCTGTTTCCCTAGAATCGCATCTGTAATTCATCACTCCCTCTTACTAGGGAAGTCCTTCTGGACCACACCAAGCTTGTCCCTGGAGTACAAAAACTTCACCCTTGATAGAGGCTTAGTCAACACGTCTGCTATCTGCTCATCTGTAGCAACATACTGGAGCTTCACTGCTCCCTTCTACACCATATCTCAGATATAATGGTACCTGATCTCGATATGCTTGGGCTTGTCATGAAACACTGGGCTCTTTGACAACTTCACACAACTCTAGTTGTCACACCAAATACAAGTCGCCTCTAAATCCAGATCAAACAATCTTGCAAGCAGCTTCGGAAGCCACACTGCTAAGTTGCTAGCTAAACGCGTTGCCATATACTCTGCCTCAACCGTACTAAACACCACACTAGTCTGCTTCTTGCTAAACCATGAGATCATAGTTGATCCCAAACTAAAGCAACATCCAGACGTACTCTTCCGGTCTGTGACACTACCGGCCCAATCTGAATCAGTAAATCCTTGCAGGCTTATCTCACGATCCGAAACATATCTGAGTCCATAGTCAATTGTACCTTTCAAGCACCTCATCACATGTTTTGCTGCAATCATGTGAACACCTCTAGGTTCGACCATAAACTGACTCAATGTGTTCACTGCAAAACATATATCTGGCTTTTTGTTCGTTAAGTACATCAACGAACCAATCATGTGTCTATACATGGTGGCATCCACTGTCTCTGAAGATGTATCACTCAATAACTTCAGATTCGTCACCATCAGTGTAGGCATGGCTTTACAATCCATCATTCTGAATCTCTTCAGAATCTCTACAGTATATTTTCCTTGGTTAAGGAAAATCTCACTCGATCTCTGCCATACCTCTAGACCTAAGAAATAATGCATCATACCCAGGTCTTTCATCTCGAATTTTGTAGCAAGCTTCCTCTTACTTTCAATGATGAGCTTCTCGTCTCCTGTTAAAAACATGTCATCCACATATAACAATAATATCACTGATCCACCATCTACAACCTTGTAGTAAAGGTTGGAATCTTCTTTACTCCTGGTAAATCCCAAGCTCATCAGGAAACTGTCAATTCTACCATACCATACCCTGGGTGCTTGCTTTAATCCATACAAGGCTTTCTTCAATCTGCACACATGTGTCTGACTGTCATGTGTCTCGAAACCTTGTGGCTACTCCACATACACTTCCTCTTCTATTACACCATTTAGAAAAGTTGTCTTCACATCCATATGGTGTACCTTCCACTTCATTACTGCAGCTATCGCAAGTATAGCTCTAATCGAAGTTTATCTCGCCATAGGAGCAAATGTGTCCTCATAATTTATTCCTTCTTTCTGGGAGAAACCACGCGCCACGAACCTTGCCTTGTACTTCTCGACACTGCCATCTGCAAAATGCTTCGTCGTGTAAATCCACTTGGAACTTACCATTGTCTTCTCTTTCAGTCTCAAAACCACATCCCAAACATCATTCTTTACAATGGACTGGTATTCCTCAATCATGGCATCCTTCCATTCTTTCTTCTTTGCAGCCTCTTCATAACAGGTAGGCTCAGCATCAATAGTGTCACTTAGCAATGCCGCGTAACTAGAGTATGGTCGCAGTCTCTTGCTTTCTCTGAAAGATCCATCCGGAGCACCATACTTCTTTGCATCTTGAATAATTTCTCGAGCCCAAGCTAGTCTTCTCTTCTTTGTATTCACCTCTCGGGATGAATCTACAGGTCTCTGTGGTTCTTCCATATCATGATCTTCTAGTACAATATCATCGCCTGCATATGTATCTGCAACTCTGGGAGCTTCAGGTTCCTCAACATGGACCTCATCTGAATGATTATGTCTCGATCTACTGAAACTTGCATCCTCATCGAAGGCGACATCTCTGCTAGTCTCACTATGTCGATGACCAGGGATGTAGACTTTGTATGCCTTCGATGTTTCACTATATCCAACAAATATTCCCTTCTTGCCTAAAGGGTCCAACTTCGATCTCTTGTCCTTGGGGACATGCACATACACTGGATAGCCAAATATCCTCAGGTGGATGACCTTTGGATTTTCACCTATAAACATTTCTTCTGGTGTCTTGTTCCCAAGTACACGGTGGGGACTTTTTTTTTGCACATATACTACGGTCTTGGCTACTTCTTCCCACATATGCATCAATAAATCTTGATCATGAATCATGGCCTTTACTGCTTCCATGATTGTTCGGTTCTTTCTTTCTGCCACACCATTTTGCTGAGGATTGTAAGGAGTAGAGAGCTCCCTCTTAATCCCACCTTCTTTGCAGAATGCCTTGAATTCCTCTGATGTGAATTCTCCTCCATTATCTAACCTTAAGATCTTTATCTTCTTTTCAGAAAGGTTTTCAACAAGTACCTTGAATTCTTTGAACTTGTTGAATACTTCACCTTTAGCTTTCAAAAAGTAAATCCAAGTGTTATGTGAGAAATCATCAATAAATGAAACATACCCGCTAAGTGAAGTCACTGACATTGGTCCACAGTGCACACACGTCTGAGTGTACGATGTCCAAGGCTTTTGTTGTTACTGCTTGGAAATGGGTTCTTCACATTCTTTCCTTGTATGCATCCCTTGAATATGCCTTCATGATTCACTTAGATCTCTGGCAAACCTATCACCATCTTGCTCACGATCGGTAATGCTTTGCAATAATTGTGAGAAAATCTTCTATGCCATAGCTCACTTGGAGTAACTGTAGTGTACTAATGCTGAATTTGAATGTCCCTTCAATTTGTATAGACCTCCTTCTTGAATAACAATCACCACAGCATCATTAATAGACTTTCCTTTTGGCCACATGAGAACTTCATCATCAATGAAAGTAACTCTGAATCCTTTCTCATCTAAAGCTGAGATGGAAAGAAGATTCTTTTTCAACTAGTACATACAAAACATCCTTCATCTTCATAGGCTTTCCGGAATGAGCATTACTCTATACTTCCATGCTCAAAAATTATCAGCACCCTCAGGCTTCTCATCAAGCTTAGTGTTGGAAGTCATCTTGCCCTAGGACGAAAATATGATAAGAAAATAAAAACTTTTCAAAGAAAGGTTTCGAACTTACCAAAGAGTGTGGTAAGCCAAAGTGATCTGGTCTAATTTTAGTCTGCAATTGCATAGACATCTTGATCTAGGGTTTCATGAGGAAACCCTAAATTTTCAACTTGAGAATTTTGGAATTTTGATCCAAGGGAAAGATGCACCCTCCTTAGGCGAACTCCTTGATGGCTTTATTTTGACCAGGGTCCTTTAGAAAGAGGGTGACGTCATCACCAAGAGTTTTATGCAGAAACCCTAATTTTCAGAAATTGTGAAAACTACAAAATTGGTCCAGGGAAAAGATGCGCTAGGGTTAGGAGAGTCTTCTTATGATCTTTCTTTCCCCAGCGAATTCCTCTAGACTGTGAAAATGGCTTCTTTCAGGCCCACTCTGAAACCATGTTAAAATTTTGCTTAAGCAGTTAAGTGTATTCAATATTCTTTAACTTTTAACAATTAGAACAATAACTGCATACATAAAGATCAATGAAAGAAAGACATCCACAGTATACACAAGATTTATCCTGGGAAACCCTCTTGGGGGAGAAAACCCAGCAAAGCTTCTTCAATATAGATTCGTCAACAAGTACAACGTCTCTCTCCAAGAGAGATCTCATAAAACAGAAGATAAACAAAAGATAGACCAGAAACCCTAACCAGAATAGGGTAGTGCACCACTAGACCAAGATAGACCTCCAAAAGATAACCAAAACCCTTCACGAAAACAACCTTACTCTGTAGTTGTGTCTCCTTCTAAGACTTGCACACTTTTCCTTAAGAGAGAGAACTTGTGTTGTGTGTCTTCTTCAAATGAGGCGCCTAGCCTCTTATAAATACAAGTTGAGTCAACCTGTAATTAGGTCAGGGCCGACTTGTACAATTAACACTTTCTAATTTATATTTGACTTTTACAAAGGCTCAATAGGGCCAACTTTACAAATACAACATAATATTATTCTTTAGGGTTTTGACTTGGTCTAATACAATTAAATACAATAAGAATATCTTCCCAAGCTACTCAAACTTCAACAATCCCCTCACAATCCTTGAAGATGTTGATCAATCACTCGATGGGGAGGTTGACAAGAGGTCCAATGCCTCACCAACCTATAATTTGAAGTATCCTAGGCCTCTCTGTTGTCGGTTGCCCCAATCAAATGTGGGATATGACAAGAAAACATTGAGATCTATGTCTGAGCACATCTCTCATTAAGAGAGAAAGGCATCTCTGGTTGAGATAGTGAAAGAAGTTGGAGAGGGAACCCCACAAATTTTGAAAAAAGAAGTATAACGACCTTTGATCTCATAGTAAAAGGGTCACCTGAAAATGAGATGCATCTCTGTCTTCGGCTCTTGTAAGAAAAAAGTTGGCAAGTCCTGTATAAGCATGGGATATAGCGATTGATCTCTACCTAGAGTTTATGAAAGCCCACCCAAAATTGACACAAGGAGATCTTAAGTGTATGCATCTAGTGTCTTCGCATGTACAAAGGACGAACGGTGATGCCATCCCACAGCTCCAAATAGAAATCCTCCTTTGGGCTGAGGCTCTCTAAAGGGGCAATCCAAGTGACCTGGATATTCTATCGGTGGATGTCCTTTTGAATGGCTTGATTCATGTCCTCCTTAGATAGCACAAGGTGGCCTCGTGTGTCTAAAGAGTACATCAAGGGGGGCAAACGGTCTAGATAGATGGCAGGGGGGCAAACGGTCTAGATAGATGGCCAATGGAGGTCGAAGTGCCAAAAGCAAGTAGATAATGAGGGGCAAGTTGAGGCAATGGCCCTAGAAGAGTAGAGTGTCAAGTAGCACTATCCAGCCCTTCCAGAGGTCAAAGTCCTCAAAATAGGAAGGATGGGCCTCAAACTCTTCTTGAACAATAGGTTGGGGTACCATCTACTTGAATCAAATGATGCACTTGAGAAGGAGGGTCTAGACTCTCTTGGTCCTATCTCAACTAGTGTACCGCAAAAATCTATCCCCAAATCTATGAACCATAGAGGACCATGGGTTTAACGACCATATCCAGGAGGTACATCTTGAATAATGTGTCCTAAAACTGATTATAGAAGCACTATCACTCGAGGGGGAAAGGGAGTCATATCCCTTGCTAAGTCGAGGATGGAGAGCCTGACGCATGACAAAGCAAGGCCATGTTATCGCACAATTTGTACTTGTCCAAGCCCAAGACAAGTAAATCAGATATTGCGTAACTACAGGATAACCCACCATTGTCATCTTAGTAGGAAATCCCCACGTTTTAGTGATGGATGAGGTCCACCACAGGGGAGGCATCCCCAGTAACCTCAACGGATAAGATAGCAAGTGATTTGGACAAGCTTGGAGTACCCTCTCACTGGTTACCTAAGTCAAAGGTCTATGTCTGTGAAATTGAGGCAAAGAGAAGTGTTTTGGGTACCCGCCTAGAACAAGAACAAATATAACATATATATAGCAATTTCCAAATACCAATATGATAGTAATACCTCAAGAGACAGTAGACAATGAGAATATATGCTAGCTGATACAAGATTGCAGCAAACTAACAGTCTACAACAGCAAATAATATTTTGTAAACGCCACAAGAAATTTAGTTCAGAATTGCAAGAAATCACAGTGTAAACATAGCATAAGCCCAATAGAACAAATTCCAACTATTCGAAGCAATTTCTGAATGAGTTAAGCTAATATTAGACTAGTGTATGCAGCAAACACTAGTAAATTAGATGGCGGTAGCAGTGTTTTGCAACAGCGGCCACAAAAATAGTAGATTAAGCTAAGCTAGTGTTAGAAAAGGTTAGTAAAAGCTTTAGAAAGTAATGTTTGAGAGTTTGTTTGATCAAATTCCTTCACAAGAGCAATGATACTAGTGCCTTTTGGGCTATGGAGTCATTTACAACAGCACTATAAATTCAATTGGAGACTAATGATAATAATGTCCAAGGTATAGGGCTTGAGGTCTAAGGTGCTAGCACCTTAGGGTCTTAGATCTCAAGAAGAAGTTGCTAGAGGGCAAGCTCTTTTGAGCTCTAGCAATTTTTTCTTCCCTTCAAGGATTCTTCAATTTTATTACAACAAGCCTCTAGAACCAAACACCTAAAGTGCTAGCACTTTAGGGCTTTAGGAGTTTTCCATGGAAAGGATTTCCTTGACAATTAATGGATGGAAAAATCTAGAGAGAGGAGGAAACACTTTATGCTCCTCTCCTAGGGTTTACACAAGAGATATAGCTTCAATATGAACAAGTAAAATATACCATTAACATTCAACACATGAAAGAAATTGCAGATTTTTACTTACTTCACCAAGATTAAACCAAACACAAACCCTTGCAGAAAATTCCACCAAGAAATAAGCCAAGACACATCCACACTTGTCCTCCAAGGCTAGAACATGAATAAAAAATAGAGCAACAACCTAAGAAATAGCAAAAATTTCAGTCCAATGCCTCTCTTGTGAGAGGAATGTTATAATGAAAATAAAATGTCAAGAGGTGTATTTATATCACCTCCTTGACATACTTTAATTGTCAACTTAAAAATATAAAGGAGTCGACCCCATAATTTGCCTCTTCAATAATTACAAATTTAATTTTAGCACAAATAAAACACTAAAGGGTGACGCCATCCCTCTTCTAGGGTGACGTTGAGCCCCAAATGTGGAATGTTGGGTAGGGGAAGTGCAATGCTTGGCCTCCAAAGGCCATAGATCATGCCCACACGTGTCAAGTGTCGATTCTCCATCAATCCATCAAGCTAACCCTCCAAATGATGTCATGGGCTAGTAGGTGACGTTTTGGGCCTCCAAAGGCCAGTGTCCAAGTGGAGAGAGGTGGAACTCCAACATCTAATCATGCCAAAGTGCCTCCAAAGCCAACGACCTCCATGCTTTGTGCTCAAAACTCTAGGGTGCTTTGCCCAGACTGTGGGCTTCCAGCCCATGTATATGGCACAATAACCAGCCCGCTCAAAACCAAGCCCATATGTCCATCGTCCAAGGTTCCAAGGATGTGAGAGTCATTGTTTGAGGGTGTTGAGTCACTGGATGACTCACTATTCTTCATCACACATGCCAGAGTCTTGCAATAAGCCACAACGTCTTGGGCACAACCCAAAACGTCCCTCAAAGAACCATGCCAAGGTCATTCAAAACAAAACAGAATATAAGACAGAGTAAACCAAAGTTCATACGACACGTTAGTCCTTAAATCATGCAAAGCAAGTTGATGTTTTAGATAGAAGCCATGTAAACTATTCACCCCAGTATCCCCTTCAAGTATCCCCCAAGCCCATGACCTTGTGAGGGCTACCAAGTTTTAAGTATGGGAGGGCCTTCATCCAACCCTATTAGGTGTGTCACCTAAAAAATAAGTTACCCAAGTAGAGAGATAGGTCCCGAGAGTGACAAGGGAAAGTAAAAACACATCAAGACCAAGTATGAGTGTGATATGGTATTAGGCTTACTTCATGGCTTATGGTATCCATTTCTATGAGCGCCTTTGTAGAGGTGGCGCTTGCTTGCTTGAGATACTCTTTCCTCGATACTTTTTGCATTTTGAACCCTTTATTTTGCCTCTTGATACACGATTATCATTAGAATTGGTGCATTCATTCGCATCCGGACAGGGGCGATTACCATTAGAGAGGTGTTAACTCCTAGATTTTCACCCTTGAAAACCTTGAGGGTTAAGAGCCAATATGCACTATTTTGGCTAGCATTATGAGATTCTCCCAGAGTTTGGCACTTGTGGTTAGGAGAGGTTGGTTCCCAACATAGGCAGGTATATGATCGGCACATGGTCGTTTGGTTCAAAGTTAGAGTTGGCTTGGTTTCCCATGTATTTTGAGAGAGATGTCTACATACAGCAGGCGTTGCTACATTTTAGGAGACATGGTTTGAGTGGGTCTCTACATCTTGGAGCAGTTCTGAGCATATAGGCAGAGTCCTTGCATGATTCTAGGTCCGATAGCACTTTTCCAAGCGACATGCAGGAACTTTCTATTTTTAGCAGTTTGGGCTCCAGGCCCCAAATTTAGATTCCAAGCACATGTTGTGGATCCTTGCGACATTCGGAGTCTTTTGGATCTCTCCGGGATGATTTGGCACAATTTACTATTTTTAGCAGGTTGAGCACCAGGGCTCGCATGTCAATTCTGACTGCAAATTCAGATCCCTTCCATAAAAACGAGTTCAATGAGTATAAAGTCAAAGGCATTCAGAGAACTTTCTATTTTTAAAGGTGTCTATTTTTAGACGGTAACATGTGGTGGTGTTCGCCTAGTCTTCCTGGATGATGTGGAAAGTTTCCTAAAATTTGGGAGTTGGATTCTATTTTTAGAAAGTTCTATATTTAACAGATACGATCATCATCCATGCAATGCCAAGTGGCACCCTCACAGGTCGACATGTGGCAGATCTACAGAGTGATATGGCATCCACCTAGCATAGGGTGCATTTCCCCAAGACTTGAGCATATAATAAATAAATTAATTGAGATAAGGGAGTCGCATAACTCGGCCTAAATTTAGCCGTATATTTCTCTGTGTAATCACCTCTCCACTTGCCATGCATCAACTCCATAAAATTTGCCTTCAGTTGAATCTAAACCACAATTTCCTAAAAAATAGGGAATACCTAAAAAATAGGGCGAATTTCCTCTTAGCCATAACTCACTCATGCTTTTGTCAATTTTAGCAAAAGGACATGCGTTAGAAAGCTAAATTTGGCCTCCATGCTTTTCTTTCACTCAATAAAGCCAATTCACTAAATTGTGGTGCAAAACCCTCTTGCAATCCTATCAATAAAGAAATCAAGTGTTTGTGTTCTAACCTTGTTTCTTGTCGGTGTTTTGTGAATTTTGCAATCTGATTTGTCATTCTTCGTAACTATTCATCTTTTGAGTAGTTTTTTGTTCTATTTCTATTCCATATTCATTGTGTTAACTCTACAGGATCCCTACAAGTGAAGAAATCATATTTTCCTATTGTTTTGGACAGTTTTGACACGCTATCTAAGACAAGCAACTTGTTGTTTTTTAGGTTTACACACAGAAAATCAGTCTTAAAAGACAGCAGCAAGGTACCAAGGGTGCCTAGGGACTCCCCCCAGAGGCTAGCAAGCACTAGCCCAAACGCAGAGGAGTTTAGCCCGTGACAACTTGGGGTTATTTCTCCTTGAATTAGACATGTTTTCATCATTGTTATAACAGGTTTATCAGCTCAATTGGAGGGTGGAAATTCGTGCTAACAAGGGGGTAGAGCTCAAGCTGGCCTGAGGCTCTTATGGTGGCCTTTATAATCTAGCAATGATATATATATATATATATATAGTAGTTGCATCATCCTCCGGGCCTTCAGCCCCTTCTTCTCATGAGAGAATGGGCCATAACCGAAGTTTGGGATATATGAAAGGATTTATCATGGAAAATGTTATGTATGATCGGGAGCAGAACGTTACCCTTGGGAGGGCCCCCCAGTATTACCCCTTTTCCCTAGGCAGTGAGAACACGAGACTAAGGCACAAAAGTTGACCACCAAGGTGAAACAAGACAATAAAGAAAATTTCTCAAGCAATTGATCCACTATCCAACTTCAACCAAAGATCCTTATTTACATGCACAATAAATTAAACAAAACACCTTGCATGAAGAAAGGACTAACCATACCTCATGGTGACGTTGGCTTACCATGCCCCATACCCTAGGTTGCTTGAATGTGATGAGCCTTCGTTGATCTGTGTTGGAAGGCAAATCAGGGGGGTTGTTGGGCTCTGCTGGTTAGTCTGGCTCTCGGCACTCCATGTCTGCTACCTGTGGGCCTCGAGACATGATCTCCTTAGTTACCCCTAGCCTGGGGGGTAGCAGGCCCAATAAACTAGATCGCCAAATAGGTGTAGGCCTTCATGATCTCAATCTCTTCCCCCTGGAAGTAGAAATGTAAATTAGAGAAAGCACCCTTCGACGTGTTGAAGATCATAACATTGGTTTTACCTAGGTTAATTGTCCATTGTCAAAGGTCACAAACACTGACCAAGGCATGTGTCTAAAGAGAACATCAAGGGGGGCCAGATGGTCTAAAGAGATGGCCAATGGAGGTCAAAGTACCAAAAGCAAGCAAATGATGAGGGGCAAGTCGAGGCAATGGCCCTGGAAGAGTAGAGTGTCAAGTAGCAGTATCTATCCCTCCCAGAGGTCAAAGTCCACAAAAGTTTGAACTCAATGTAGAAAAGTGACCAAAGAGAAGATGACCTCAAGATAAGAACGATGGGCTTCAAACTCTTCTTGAACAATGGGTGGGGGTACCATCTACTTGAATCAAATGATGCACTTGAGGAGGGTTTAGACTCTCTCAGTCCTAGCCCAACTAGTGTACCGCAAAATCTATCCCCAAATCTCTGAACCATGGAGGACTATCGGCTTAACAACCATATCCAGGAGGTGCATCTTAAACAAGACGTCTTAAAACAGATTATAGAATCACCGCCACTCGAGGGAGGCAATGGAGTCATATCCCTTGCTAAGTCGAGGATGGAGAGCCTAACGCATGCCAAAGAGAGGCCCAATAAACTAGACCGCCAAATAGGTGTAGGCCTTCACAATCTCAATCTCTTCCCCCTAGAAGTAGAAATCTAAATTAGAGAATGCACCCTTGGACATGTTGAAGATCATAACCTTGGTTTTACCTAGGTTAACCGTCCACCATCAAAGGTCACAAACACTAACCAAATCATGTGTCTAAAGAGTACATCAAGGGGGGCAGATGGTCTAGAGAGATGGCCAATGGAAGTCGGAGGGCCAAAAGCAAGCAGATGATTAAGGGAAAGTCGAGGCAATGACCCTGGAAGACTAGAGTGTCAAGTCGCAGTATCCATCCCTCCCAGAGGTCAAAGTCCACAAAAGTCTGAACTAGATGTAGAAAAGTAACCAGACGGAAGATGACCTCAAGATAGGAACGATGGGCTTCGAACTCTTCTTGAACAATGGGTTGGGGTACCGTCTACTTGAATCAAATGATGCACTTGAGAAGGAGGGTCTAGACGCTCTCGATCCTAGCCCAACTAGTGTACTGCAAAATCTATCCCCAAATATCTGAACTATAGAGGACTCTAGGCTTAACGACCATATCCAGGAGGTGCATCTTGAACAAGATGTCCTAAAACTAATTATAGAAGCATTGTCACTCAAGGCGGGCAAGGGAGTCCTATCCCTTGATAAGTCGAGGATGGAGAGCCTGATGCATGCCAAAGCGAGGCCCAATAAACTAGACCCCCAAATAGGTCTAGGTATTAATGAACTCAATCTCTTCCCCTTGGAAGTAGAAAAGTAAATTAGAGAAAGCACCCTTTGACATTTTGAAGATCATAACCTTAGTTTTTTGCCTAGATTAACCGTCCACTATCGAAGGTCACAAACACTGGCCAAGGCATCAATCTATCTCTGTGGGCCATCTGGTGAAGAGGCTAGTAGGATCAATTCATCAAAGAAGAGGAGCAAAGAGATCAGCACATGATGTACCGGGCAACCATCACCATCCTCTATATGCTCAAAGAGGAAAGATTCCAATGCATCAATGTAAATCCCAAAGAGAGTCGATGAGAGGGGGAAACCCTATTTAACTCCAATTCCAATGGTGCTCTAGATGAGTCAAAGAGATTGTGTGCAATACAGAGGTGACCAAGAACCAACTTGTAGAGTCTCATGATGGCAACAAAGATGATTTGTAAAATGCCAATGTCATGAAGCCTCTAGAACAAATCCTTTCATGGTATCATGTCAAATGCTTTATAAAAGTCTACAAAATAGCAAAAGACTTTCAAAGAATGATAATGAGCCTCCTCCATAATGGCCCTTGGTATGAAGATGTGGTGGGTCGTTTGGTGCTCTAGGTGGAAGCCTGCCTGACCTATGGCCCTGAGGTGCCTACTCTCAAGCTCCTCTAAAACCCACAGGTGCAAAAATACGGCATACTCTCAAGCTCCTCTGAAACCCATAGATGCAAAACTATGGCATATAGCTTTGAAAATGTGTGCCCGACCATGATAGTCTGATAGTTGTTTGGCTCTGAACTGGCCCTCATTCGGGAATCAAGTGGATGATGTGTTTAGACCATCACTGGGGAAACTAGAGCAAACAACATGGTTAAACAAATCAGCTATGTGTGAGTCAAGAGAATTGATACCATGTTTGACAAATTCAACCTAGAATCCCTCCTCATCGACTGCCTTCTTGGTGCCCATATGGGAGTAGAGATGAAAATAAGGGAGGCGGGAGGGATACGAGTGGGAACTACTCGAGAATATCATAGAAGGAGACTATATGGGAAAACATGGACTGAGAATCTAAGTCAAGGAGCATGGTGCAATGTTCAGGGAAAAGATGCACCAAAAGGTTTTCGAGCAGTGGCAGAGGGAAATTAATTTTTCGAGTGAAATTAACATAGTTCATTCACTGAGGAATATCCAACATAACGACAATAGGTTGAAATCGATATAAGATAATAATTATACTATTGAATAAGTAAATACGAGACAGATTGATTTGATACAACGCCATGTGATGGTATACTTATTACTTATACGCATTGACTAGTCACAATGGTTGATGGATCATGTCCCTTGGTTAGGTCATCTTCTTAGTTAGAATGTATCACTTCATTTATCATTATCATTAATATTATTATTATTTATTTTGATGTTTATATGTATATTTATGTTCATTGTGTTGCCTATCCCTTTAAGATGCTTTGTCCTCAAAGCATTTTATGGAAAAGCTTATGTCTTTGTTTTGGCATGTAATGCCTTCTCATTATTCTTTGTTCTTGAAGTTGTGATGCTTGATGACATGAGATGATATGAGTTACAAAGCTACTCTGAGATTGCAAGAGATGTATTTCCAGCTACTCTAACTCATCAAGAACCATGCACTCCAAGCACTCGTACAATCCATCTTTGACCTCCCCAATTTGATCTTCTCCTAATCGAGCTCTGTAATGGTAGTTTGGATTTAGGAAACACATATTTGCATGTATAGGGCGATGGAGTTGATTGTTCCATCTGTTATCAATGATCTCCCAAACAGGCCCATACTTAGCTACTCTATCCTTGTAGAAAGTACTTATCTGCTCCTTTGCCTAATCCATAGCCTCATAGATGCAACCCATGGCCAACTTTTCCCCATCCACCAACTGCAACACCTTAACAAGGAGTTCACCAATTTTCACAACCTCTACAACTTTTTTCCAAAAAGTACTTTGAAAAACCTTTTTTTTTGGTGTCTTTTCCATCATGCTTGTGAGCCCATTGAGATCCATTCCATTCGTCATTGTTAAACATTTTTTTCAAGTTTTGTGCTTGGAAAAGAAGAGATTGCAACGTGAGGAAGTGAGTTGCAAATCTCGTGATAGGAAGCCTAACAAGATCCTTGCCCCCGGTGTTTTTCATCATTAGGTTCAATACCCATGAGTAGTTGTAGATGTATTTTGTGACACATTTGGCATGCTCTACAGTGCTCTTTATCCAATCTTCATTGCATATGTCCTCAAGCATGAGGTCTATGCAATGTGCAACAAATAGGGTCCAAAATATGGTCCTATATTTCGACTCTAGCATCTTACCAGCAAGAACATAGTTAAAGGCATTATCCGTGATGACCTAAACAACATTTCCCTCCCTCACTATCACAACAATCTCATCCAAAACCTAAAATAACATGTTTGCATCGTTCACCCTATCAGATGCATCAACTGATTTTAAAAACATGGTTCCTTGAGGGAAAGAGACAAGGAAATTTATGATTGTACAATTACTTCCATTAGTCCATCCATCACATGATGGTACAACCTATGTTGGCCCATGAATCTTTAAACTCCTTCAAGTATTCCTCTATGGACAAACCCTCTTTTTGCAAAAGAGATCCCCTCAAGTCATGCGTACTAGGGTCTTTGAAGCCCTTTCCCACAGTAATAACAGAATCCCACATAGGTTGGTAATAAGGTGAGTGGGCAGCATTGAAGGGGATATCTGCATCATACCACCATCTAGCAATGTATTCAAAAGCAACATCTTTGTATTGCTTCTCCCAATGGCTATCTAAGATGGGTTGAGTTTGACTTGGTTGAGAAGTACTAGTAGAGTTGGGGAAAGGTGTAAAATAGCTTTTAATGTTCTTCTTATTTTTAGGCTATCTGTTAAGGCTCAAAAGGGGGAGGAACATAATGGAGGGGGTCCATAACATTGGTAGAAGGCATAGAGGACAATCCTTCAAAATCAACACTAGCACTTGCTCTCGTTGCAGAAAGTTGTCTCTCCCTCCCAATTTCATCATTTATCTCCTTTTCCCTGGCCTTGTCCTCTTCAAATTTATCAAACTGCTAGAGGATTCCACTCTAATATGCCCAATCAGCTCCTTTGGTGCATCAAATGGGGAAACATGGCCTCTTACACCAGCTAAATGTTGTTTCAACCTATGAATCCCCCCTCCCTCCCCTTGATGTGCTTCTTGCAATATTTGCAATACATTTGTTGATCAATAATATCAACATGCAGCCATGCAAGATCTTTGACTCTTAGAGCCATGGAATTTAAACAGAAAGAAATCTGCAAATTAAAAAATGCAACCTTGCAAACCCAAATTTAATAGGTTGCATGCAAGCTAGTAAGAACATTGATTTAAAGAGAGGGACAAATTTAAAATTTAAAGAGAGAAAAAATTTAAAAACAGGGACATATTTCAATTTTCAGATCCACATTTGCAATTTAAAAAGGGATAGATTTGAACTTTGAAAAGAGAAAAAATTAAAAACGGAAAAAGATTTTACATGATCTGCATTTGCAATTTAAAGAGAGGGAAACCATACCTGGGAATGAGAAGAATGGACAGTGGACACAAGAATTTGGTCCACAACTCCTCCAAGCTTCAAGATGGGTTGTAGCCTCCTCACTAAAATGCCAAATCCACTGCAAACAACCCCAAACAATTGCAAAACCAACTCCAAGCTCAAGCCTCACACTACTCTTCAAGATTTCAGCTCTGCACCAAAACTCCAAATGCTCACAAATGCTCATGAGAGAGGTGTGAGGCAGATAGAGGGGTGGGGGGTCTCTTTATAGCAATTTGTTAGGGTTTAGTGCTAAAGTTTTCTTATTAAAAAAATTGAAATTTTGACTTGAGTCCGCTGGGGGGTCTTGCATCTACTCGGTCGAGTAGTAGAGGACTCAGCTCGGTGGGCCAGTTTGCTACCGAACCAGCCAAGTCATGCTCTGACTCAGTCGGGTTGGGATCGAACCAGGCCCACCAAGCCGAGTCAATGACCGACTTGAACTGGTGAACTATCAACTCGGCCGAGTTGACCAAGTCCAAGTCAACTCGTACCGAGTTTTAAATCATTGGTCTGATATCTTGATTTTAACATCTAATGACTTCTCTATTTCAATTGGATCGATCATTGTTTTTCTATCGATCATTAATTCCTTGTTGGTAAGTTGCTCCAACATTTCTTGTTGCAATTTCTTCTCTCTTTAACTTGTTATTATGTGTGATCAAGCTTTGATTATGATTCTTAATACAAGAAATTTCTTTGTCTTTATCAACAACAACCTTGTCAAGTTTTTTCTGTATCTTTTGTAATGATTTATGATCATCCAGAAAGATCACATCTACATCTTTTAGGTCTTCTAATGAGGGAGCTTCTGAGAATGACTTCATTGTAAATTCCTGCAATGTTATCTTCTTATTATTATAGTCAAAAACCTTTTTTCATGTTTAGGATGAAAGTCCCCATTGTTTCCATCTAGGTTGAACCTAGAATTATGTCAACATCTTCTTTATACATGTTATCACAAAATCTAGCACTTGTGCAAATCCTTCACAAGATGCTAAACTTGCGTAACAATTGGAAGCAATTGTCATCGTCACTTGGGCAAGTACTTCCCTCGTTTTAGTGAAGGATAGAGATCCAACACAAGGGAGGCTTCCCTTGCAACCTCAAGGAATCATGTAGCAAGCTAAAGGCAAGTCTAAGGCCCCCTATATTGGTTACTTGATGGGATAGGCTAGGTCTAGGAAGTTAAAAGAGATTTTAGACAAGACAATCAATCAAGTGCATGTGTGTGAGGTGTTCTAATGCATTCAATGTCAATAGGAGAGTCTAAGAGGGTGAGAATGAGCCTGGAAACACTAGCTATCCAAGAGAAGGTGTTGTTGTAACAAAACTTATAAATAGAAACAATGTACTTCAGAATACAATAGTTTTGTAACAGCAGCAAGCAAATGGCATTAATTTAGTGAAATGTAATGGAATATGTGTGTTAAATACCAAGTAGAAGGACAACAAACCATAGAGTATCGATTGTTGCAATAAAACCTTTAATAAAGACTATGATACTTCAGCAATGACAGTTTTATAACAGCAGCAAGAAAAATTGCTTCAATTCAACATTGTAACCATGGAAATTATGCCCAAAACCAAGTAAAATGCCAATAAGATGCTAGACAATGATTATATGCTTGAGTTATTGTTAAAGCAAGTTATTTGGATGCAATTTGCTCAAGCCCTAATGGTTGTAGCAAACATTTATAAAAGCAGCAAATAAATGACTTAATATGCCAAGCGTTGAGTTAGAATGAGCATGAGAATGTAGTTAGGTAACTAAACTATCAAGTTGCTTTGAGAGAGAGAGTTTAAGCTAAGCAAGGGTTTTGTTATCACTTGCAAACAAAGAGACTAGTGTCGTTTTCTCCTTGGGCAAATGGAGTCAATGCAACACCTTTAATGGAGGCCAAATACAACAGAAGGCTCGAAGACTTGAAACCCTAGGATTATCCACTCATAAGCCTAGGTTCAAACTTCTAAGGAAGAAACCCTTGGGTTTATCCTCTCATAAACTCTACATGTCGTCCCACTTCTTCTCTAGCGTCTAGCAATGATAATAGATGGAAACTAGGTTAAACCCTAAAGTTTATCCTCTCATAAACCCTAGGTTTCAGCCTCAAAGACAAGGGTAGGGGGATGTCCTCTCACAATCAATAATCTTGACCTTGTATGCTTCAACAAATTTAAGATAGATGCAACAAGGGAAGGGGATAACCAATCTTAACCCTTCCTTAGGGTTTCAAAATTATTCAAGGAAAACAAAGATAACATGCAACTATTACCTCTCTAATAAAGCATTCACCAAAATATGCCAAGAACAACACTTAAACTTGAAAAGAGAACTTACTAGTCAAGTTGCTATCAATCCAGGTGGATATTGATGACCACCCACCTATTCAAACTAGCTCCTCTTGACAATTTTTAGTTCAACACGTTCTTTTGTACTTCTTTGTAATTATGGGTTCTACACTTCCGGGGTTGTCTGAATCCCTACACATCTTCCAGGTGGAGATTGGTGGCCGCCCACCTAATCCAACTAGCTTATTTTGGAAGTTTTCATGTCAGTACATCTTTATATAATTCCAGGGCTGTTTTGGGGCCCTAAAAAGTGTTTTTTTGGCTTGCCACAGTCAAACTGTAGATAGATTCCGAGTTTGGTGGCGTAATGTGTAGCTCTCGAAAAGACCTTTCCAACGAGCTATCACGCACCTAAAACAGAGGTCGTATGCAAAAGTTACAACCCCGGGAAGTTGAGGTACCAACTTACCCATCAAGGCCCACATAACTTTTGGCGTTTCATCTACTAGGGTTAGGTTTTTGGATGTCTAGGGTTTTGGCATTCATGAGTAATGTTAAAAAGGCCTTTGGAGCCTCATTATAGTTATTGTGCTCAGACGGATGCATGTAACAGCCACATCTCTTCTCAGAGATAGCTATCACCATTTGAGCAAGTTGTTTTCAGTTCTGCAGTGTTACAATTCCAGCCTATTTTATTTATTCAATAGAAGTTATTGTTCACTGGATATCTATTGTTGTTCCCAATATCTCTGTGTTATTATATTCAGTCTGTTATTCTTTACGTTTCGTTCATAAATTCGGATCAGTGGTATCAGAGCGGTCTGCTCTTCATTTATTTGTCTTTGTGCATGTCCCCGACAAGATCTAGGTACAAGAAGTTGGGACTCGAATCAGTTGACCCTTTGCAAGATCAGCCATGCGGAGCTCGACAATAACCCATGGGGGACATGAAGAAAGATGATGGAGCAGGTGATCCTTTTAAAATGTTGCTCGAGGAAGCCCTTGGGCAACAAAGGAACGAAATGATGGACAACTTTGCACAAATCCTTCGGCGACTGCCCACAGGAGATGCATCTTCATCAAGCGGCCATGCAACCCCCTTCAAGGTACAAGTAAATTTTGATATTCCATTATTTGAAGCACTGATAGATGCGGATGTTGTAGATAAATGGTTGAATCTGCTAGAAGGGTATTTTTCGGTCCACAATTTTTCCAACACGGAAAAGATTACTTTTGCACTCCTCAAGGTTGTCCCCTATGTTAAGGACTGGTGGGATACTTACTCTGAGCAAAGGGCCATAAAGGAATCTGCAATATTTGCGATCGGCGCCCACATGGGATTCCTTCAAGCATGTCATTCAAGAACAATACTACCCTGTTGGCAGCTACGAGGACCAGTACACAAGATGGAACACGCTACGTCAGGAAAGGGACCAGAGAGTACCAGATTTCACCAATATTTTCCATACCCTGCGCACCAAATTGGGTATCAAAGACTCTGAACAACATCTGGTGCTCAAATACTGCGGCTGTCTGCATAGATACATTCAAACAGAAATGGAGTTTCTAGACATCCCATCATTAGGTGCGGCTTATAGATATGTTGTCAAGATCGAGCATAAATTTAAGCAAAAAAGGCGATAGTTTGGATCTGCAAACTCCTCATAGCCCAAGCAGGGCAAAGGTGGCCCCAACCCACAAAACAAGGGACAGAGCAAAGATGGTCGCTCCCAAGACAACTAGTCCAAGCCGCAACCCAATAAGGGTAATGAGAAGTCGAAGAAGCACACGGGAAAAGGGTGTGAATACCATAAAATCCCTTGGCACAACACCGAAAAATGTCGCTCCAAGAAGTCACTAGTGGCTGAGCTGAAAACTTCTGAGTCAGAAGCAAATTCTAACTCTGAATCAAATCCAAAAAGTGGGAAGCGGATCATCGATGTCAAACCCAGTGCCACTGTCGCTACCACCAAAGTCCAACCAAGCGAACCAGAGGAACCAGAGGAAGGGAAACGCCTCTTTCACTCACAGATGTGGGTAATGGGGACTCTGTTGCATTTCATTGTCGATAGCGGCAGTCAAAAGAACCTGATTTCAGCAAAGGTCGTTAAGCGGTTGGACCTGTCGGTAACACCGCACCCGCAGCCCTACACCATCGGCTAGCTTCACCAAGGACGAGATCTTCACGTCAGCCAATAGTGTCGTTTGTCCTACAACATCAAGCCCTTCAAAGACGAGGTATTGTGTGATATTGTGCCCCTTGAAGTTTGTGATGCTCTTTTAGGCCAAACATATTTGTGGAAGCGACATGTTGTATATGAGTCTAGACCCCGCAGTGTTATTATTACTTTGTGTAGACAATTGTACAGGACACCAGAGGTAGCGTCGCCTACCGCTATTTCTTTAATCTCTACTAAGCAATGCAGTAAGTTCATTTCACAGACAGGGAAGTTCGTCTTCTTTGTGATCCCTGCTCGCAGTAAGCAGAAGGTCGTTGTCGCATCTGTGACCTCTACACACAGCCTCTCTTTACAGCAGAAGCAAGTGGATGGGATTGTGGAAGAGTACAGAGACATCTTCTCCTCGCCCACCGGGGTACCAACGCACTGCCAAATCAAGCACCCAATCGATCTAACCCTCGGTACAACATGGCCTAATGGACCAGTCTATCGTTGATCGCTGATGGAAAATGACGAAATCAAGCGCCAGATCCAAGAGTTGCTTCAAAAGGAGCACATCCGACCCAGTTCCTCCCCTTGCGAAAGCCCGATTGTGCTAGTGCAGAAGAAAGATGGGACCTGGCGGCTCTGCATTGATTACAGAGCATTAAACAAAATCACAGTCAGGAATCGGTACCCAATTCTCTGAATTGATGACCTTCTTGACCAACTCAAGGGGGCAAAGTTCTTCAGCAAGATTGACCTAAATTCCGGCTACCACCAGGTTCCCATCGAACCAACTGATCTATGGAAGACAACTTTCAAATCTAAAGGTCTCTTCGAATGGTTGGTCATGCCCTTTGGCTTAACAAATGCACCAGCAACTTTCATGAGATTGATCGATGATGTATTGAGACCCTTCACCTACTCTTTTGTGGTGCTATATCTAGATGACATCCTCATCTTCAACAGAACTTGGGAGGAGCACATGCATCATATTCAGCAGGTTTTGGGCACTCTGCGACAGCACAAGTTATATGCCAACTTGGAAAAATGTTCCTTCGGCATGAACAGGATCCAATACTTGGACTACATTGTTGATGAGCATGGGGTACATGTGGATCCAACTAAGATCCAAGTCATTCGTGACTAGCCAGCCTCAACCACAATAATCGAGCTTCGGAGCTTCTTGGGACTTGTCAATTTCTACCGAAGGTTCGCGTTGGGATTCTCCCATATTGCATGGGCCCTCAGCAAAGTAACCAAGGGCGGTGGCAAGGCAAAGTTCGCATAGGGGCAGGCACAACAACAAGCATTTGATGATCTGAAGCATCGCTTGTGCTCAATTCCAGCACTCTCCTTACCTGATCTACAACAACCATTCGAGATTGCGACCGATGCCTCGGACTATGATGTAGGCATAGTTCTCACTCAACATGGTCATCCAGTAGCATACCATAGTGAGACACTCTCAGATACTGTCCGGAAATACCCCACCTATGACAAAGAAATGTATTCCATTGTGCCAACATGTCGTCAATGGAAACATTAGATTCTGGGAAAGGAGACAATCATTCACACTGATCACAAGCCTTTGCAGTTCATACAGACACAAGGGAAGTTGCAGAACGACCGCCATCAGAAATGGTCCACATACCTACAGCAGTTCCATCTCAACATCAAGTATAAAACAGGGAGCACAAATCGTGTCGATGACTGCCTCAATCGCCCTCCCGGTGCTGCACTCACCACAGTGCTCCATTCTTGTGGGCATGAGGCATTTGAGTGGCCCCAACTTTATCAGCGTTGTTAATGTTTTATGCCATTATTATAGTTCTTTGCATTTCAATAGATAAGAGCAACATAAGAACAAGATCAATGAGAAATACACATTCACAAGAGACACAACATTTATCCTGGGAAATCCTCTAGGGGAAGAAAACCCAGCAAAAACTTCCTTATCATAAATTGCCAATACAATGTCAAGAGATAACTCAAACCAATACAGATAGTCTTCTCCAAAAGATGCGCCACTCTTCTCCCTCTCTCCTTTGTCGGTAACAGATCAGAACTTGTCTCTCAAACTGAGCAAGTGAGTTCTGTTCAAATGAGGCGCTAGCCTCTTTTATTTATACAAGTTCTGGCATGTGTGAAGTGTCTCTTCACTGGCAGGGCCGACTTCTTAATCTGGGTGGGTAAACCCACCTTTATTATATTTCTAGGTCTTCTTATTAACTGTTGGGACCGACTTCTTATTCTGCCTATTATAATTGTCTGTTGACCAATCTGCAAAAGGGGATTTGGTCCTAATACAATTACCGACATGATTAATCCACAATGGGGATTAACCCTATAAATAATATATCAAATAATAATAAGAATACTCTTTGCAGTTACATTATTTCAACACTCCCCCTTAACAAGAAGGGTGATCTTCAACGACATCAAGTGAGAGAGGTTTGCATCATCAGTGGCATCAGGAGGACAGTATCGTCAATATCATCTTGGAACATTGGCTGGCATATTTACGAGTCATCGGAAGTTTTCTTCATCGGCAGCATCATCATTCTCGAAAGAATGCCATCATCATTTGCATCAATATGTATCAATAAAAATGATACCTCATCACAACACTAGGCTAGCACATCACAGTACTACACTGGCTCAATGTCACAGCTGATAAGTTGGTAGCTCAGTGTTAGTCACATCTTGCTTTACGTCTAACAACCAGGTCAGAAGCAAGATATACATCATCATCTTGCTTTACGTCTAACAACAAGGTCAGAAGCAAGGAATCATCCTGCTTTACGTCTAACAACTAGGTCAGAAGCAAGGAACACATCATCATCTTGCTTTACGTCTAACAACGAGGTCAGAAGCAAGGAATCATCTTGCTTTACGTCTAACAACTAGGTCAAAAGTAAGGAATCACACAGAATCTCGTTTTACGTCTAACAACGAGGTCAGAAGCGAGGAATCATCATCATCTTGCTTTACATCTAACAACAAGGTCAGAAGCAAGGAATCATCTTGCTTTACGTCTAACAACTAGGACAGAAGCAAGGAATCACACAGCGTCTTGCTTTACGTCTAACAGCGAGGTCAGAAGCAAAGACTCATCTTGCTTTGCGTCTAACAACGAGGTCAGAAGCAAGGAACACACAACGTCATGCTTTAAGTCTAACAGCGAGGTCAGAAGCAATGACTCATCTTGCTTTACGTCTAACAGCGAGGTCAAAAGCAAGGAACACACAACGTCTTGCTTTACGTCTAACAGCGAGGTCAGAAGCAATGACTCATCTTGCTTTACGTCTAACAGCGAGGTCAAAAGCAAGGAACACATAGTGTCATGCTTTACGTCTAACAGCGAGGTCAAAAGCAATGACTCATCTTGCTTTACGTCTAACAGCGAGGTCAGAATCAAGGAACACACAACGTCATGCTTTACGTCTAATAGCGAGGTCAGAAACAATGACCTATCTTGCTTTACGTCTAACAGCGAGGTCAGAAGCAAGGAATATATATATACTCCCCATTTCAAGAAGGGTCCTTTCGGACTATACCAAGCTTATCTCGAAAGTGTTCAAACTTTACACGAGATAGAGGTTTCGTCAATGCATCAGCAATCTGTTCATCCGTGCTAATGTACTGGAGCTTCAAGACTCCTCTTTGTACCATGTCGCGGATGAAATGATAGCAGATCTCTATGTGCTTCGACCCGTCCTGGAATACAGGATTCTCTGTCATTTTTATGCAGCTCTGGTTGTCACATAGAATCACGGTTGCTCTCATCTCCAAGTCAAATAGGCCAGTCAGCAACTTTCAAAGCCATATAGCTTCGCAGCTAGCAGAACATGTGGCAATGTACTATGCTTCCGCTATGTTGAGAGCAATACTAGATTGCTTCCTACTCTGCCACAAGATCATGGTTGATCCCAAACTGAAACAGCATCCAGAAGTGCTTTTTCTGTCAGCAACACTTCCTACCCAATCTGCATCAGTATATCCACTCAATGTGAAGTCATGATCTCCATCATAATTGAAATCATAATCCATAGTACCTTTAAGGTACCTCATCACATGTTTTGCAGCCATTAGGTGAACACGTCTGGGCTCTACCAAAAACTGACTCAAGGTGTTCACTGCAAAACAGATGTCTGGTCTGGTGTTCGTCAAGTACATTAGTGATCCAATAATCTGTCTGTACAGTGTGGCATCTATCAAGTCTGACGAAGTATTGACCAGCAACTTCAACTTCGTTTCCATGGGTGTATTCATGGACTTACATTCTAGCATGTCGAATCTCTTTAAGATTTCAACTATGTACTTCCCTTGGTTAAGGAAGATCCTTTCTGGACTCTGTCATACCTCAAGACCTAAGAAGTAATGCATTAGGCCAAGGTCTTTCATTTCAAATTCTGTGGCAAGTCTCTTTTTACATTATGTGATGAGCTTTTCTTCTCCAGTTAAGATTAAGTCATCCACATACAGTAGTAGGATTACTGGTTCATTATCCATAATTTTGAAGTAGAGATTTGAGTCTGCTTTACTCTTGGTAAAGCCTAAGCTCGTCAAGAAACTGTCTATACGGCCATACCAAGCTCTGGGAGCTTGCT
>ML797357.1:353677-365141 GCA_009831015.1 Picea engelmannii
CGCTATCTTGACAAAAGGTTAGGTTAGAGGATAAGCTCTATGATCAACTTTCAATCCTTCTAATAATTTGATCATAGCTTCAACATGCAACACTGATTAAGATAATGTCATGATAAATAGATGTATATCAGAATAATCACACCCGAGTTGCATCATTCCTTTGAATGTGTTGGATCTTGAGATCCTTCTAGATCTATGGCAAGAGATCCCTTCTCCTGCAAATACTCTTTAGGGTTTAATCATTAAACATATGTAAGTACATACCTCTGATGGCATTTGCAGGTAGTGGCTCCATCTGGTAGCAGCAGTAATCATTGCCAACTCTTGAGAAAATTTCAAGGGTGATTGCAACTGGTTCTACGGTTGCAACTGCAACTGGTACTGTAACTGCAGCTGGTTCTGAGACTGCAACTGCAACTGCAACTTAGGGCTTTATGAGGAAACCCTAATTTTTCAAACTTCGAATTTTGAAATTCTTATCCAGGGGATAGATACGCTGGGCTGAGGCGAGTTAGCTGGTGCAGTCGGAATTTCGAAAATCCAACTTTTACCCCCTCAAACTTGATCTGCGGATTTCTGGACTGGTGCTTCTGGTTTTTCTAGTACGTCTGGTACTTCTGGTACTCTGGTTTTCTGGTTTTCTGGTACTTTGTGAAACTAGGGTTTCACTTTCCGGTAGATCTAGCCATTGAAAAGGTGTGCTCTAAGTGCCAAAATGATCCTTGGGGGAGGGCACAACTTTCTAGGTGGTTTTGGAGCTGAAAAGCTTCACTTTTGCAAAACCCTAATTTTTAGGTGCGGTAACAGTGACGTTTTTTCTCTTGCGAAATATGCTTCCTTCAAGTTGGCTCTGATACCATGTTAATGTTTTATGCCATTATTATAGTTCTTTGCATTTCAATAGATAAGAGCAACATAAGAACAAGATCACTAAGAAATACACATTCACAAGAGACACAACATTTATCCTGGGAAACCCNCTAGGGGAAGAAAACCCAGCAAAAACTTCCTTATCATAAATTGCCAATACAATGTCAAGAGATAACTCAAACCAATACAGATAGTCTTCTCCAAAAGATGCGCCACTCTTCTCCCTCTCTCCTTTGTCGGTAACAGATCAAAACTTGTCTCTCAGACTGAGCAAGTGAGTTGTGTTCAAATGAGGCACTAGCCTCCTTTATTTATACAAGTTCTGGCATGTGTGAAGTGTCTCTCCACTGGCAGGGCCGACTTCTTAATCTGGGTGGGTAAACCCACCTTTATTATATTTCTGGGTCTTCTTATTAACTGCTAGGGCCGACTTCTTATTCTGCCTGTTATAATTGTTTGTTGACCAATCCGCAAAAGGGGATTTGGTCCTAATACAATTACTAACATGATTAATCCACAATGGGGATTAATCATATAAATAATATATCAAATAATAATAAGAATACTCTTTGCAGTTACATTATTTCAACAAGAGTGACCCTGACTTCGCCACCACCTATCAGCTCTTGGGTATAGGAGCGAATGTCACAGATTTTCACATCCAGGATGGACTATTATGCCATCTGGGTCACCTCTGTGTTCCCACAAGCGAGCGTGCAAAGCTAATTTGGGAGGCTCACTACAGTCAGATGGCAGGGCATTTTGGAGTGGAGAAAATTGTGGTCGTTCTATAGAAACATTTTTATTGACCAAAACTTCGACAAGACGCCAGCAAGTATATCATATCTTGCACTGCCTATGCCATTGCCAAGCCAGCCATCAAGAAGCAAGGCTTATACACCCGTCTTCCTACTCCCGAGAGGCCTTGGGAATCCATCTCGATGGATTACATGCCTGGCCTTCCGTCCACCAAGCACAGCAATGATTGTGTATTTGTGGTGGTTGATCGGTTTTAAAAGATGGCCATTATCACAGTTTGCAAGAAGAGCATCACAGCGGCAGATACTGCCAAGATCTTCTTCGAACGAGTGTGGGTCCATTTTGGGATACCAGAGACCATCACCTCAGATCGAGACAACAGGTTCCTCAACACATTTTAGTCAAGTCTGTGGTCATTGTTGGACACCCAACTCACTAAATCCACTGCTTTCCACCCCCAAACCGATGGCTAGACAAAGGTCGTCAATCAGGTGATTGTGCACATCCTGTGCATGTACAACTCTAAGGATCCGCGTACATGGGATGAGAATCTTCCCTATGTTCAGCACAGCTACAACAGGGCTCTCCATAGCTCAACTAGCCATAGCCCATTTCAGGTGGGGTTGGGATTCCAACCCTTGGGTCCCATTGATGTTGCACTACCTCTTGCAACCACACAGGAAGAATCTTCCCATCTTCAGTCTGAGGCCGACAAATCCACCAGATTCATTGAGCAGATTCAACACATCCGCCAATAGGTCCATGAGATTTTGCAGAAGGCCAATGCTAACTACAAGCAGCGCCATGATCAACACCGAGTATCGCACCAGTTTTAGGAGGGATACAAGGTCTGGTTACATTTGCAGAAAGAGAGGCTTACAGGGCCCCATAGGAAGCTCCTCCCATTTCGCTATGGGCCTTACACTATCACCAAGGTTGTGCGTAGCAATGCTTTTGAGCTCAACATTCCACCCTTCCTTGGCTTGCACCCAGTGTTCAATGTGGACCTCCTTCGGCCATATTTTCCACCATTATGGACACCTCAAAGATCGCAGAACAGTTGACACCAATAGAGCTCAACCCTGACTGCATGGAATAGGCATCAACTGATCAGATAGTGGACACACAGGTCAAGGGCACTCGCCAACAGAGGATCCAGCTTTATCAGGTTGTCAAGGCAGGGTAGCTCCTACACCAAGGCAAGTGGCTCACTCGGGGCCAAATTCAACAGAAGTTTCCTCACCTGATGGGGGCACTCAACGCAATGCAGACCATTGCTTCCTAAGGGGGGAGGACTGGTCCAGGTGGATATTGGTGGCCACCCACCTAATCCAACTGGCTCCTCTTAACAATTTTTAGTTCAACACATCCTTCTGTACTTCTTTGTAATTGTGGGTTCTACACTTTTGGGGTTGTTTGAAGCCCCACACATCTTCCAGGTGGAGATTGGTGGCCTCCCACCTAATCCAACTAGCTTATTTTGGAAGTTTTCATGTCAGTACATCTTTCAGTACTTCTAGGGCCATTTTGGGGCCCTAAATAGTGTTTTTTTGGCTTGCCACAGTCAAATTGTAGACAGAGCCAGAGTTTGAAGGCGTAATGTGTAGCTCTCGAAAAGACCTTTCCAATAGGTTATCACGCGCCTAAAATGGAGATCGTATGCAAAAGTTACAACCCCGGGAAGTTGAGGTACCAACTTACCCATCAAGGCCCACATAACTTTTGGCGTTTCATCTCCTAGGGTTAGGTTTTTGGATGTCTAGGGTTTTGGCATTCATGAGTAATGTTAAAAAGGCCTCTGGAACCTCATTGTAATCATTCTTCTTAGACGGATGCGCGTAGCAGCCACATCTCTTCTCAGAGATAGCTACCGCCATTCGAGCAAGTTGTTTTCAGTTCTGCAGTTTTACAGTTTCAACCTATTTTATTTATTCAATAGAAGTTATTGTTCATTGGATATCTATTGTTGTTCTCAGTATCTCTATGTTATTGTATTCAGTCTTTTATTCTTTTCGTTCCGCTCATAAATCATGATCAGCTATGCATGAGGAAACCCTAGTTTCATGAAAAATCCACCTTAACAAAAGAGAGCATCCACAATAACACTCCAAAACCGCGTACAAGAGTTATGATGAGTTATGTTTTTGCAAGTGATGAGTTATGATTTGGCCTAGGAGTAGTGTTATAGCCTCTTTATATGAGGAAACCCTAGCGCTATAACCCTCCATAGCCCCAAACAATACGGGTAATCCATGATAGCCTCTAATGCAAAGAATATAATGAAAATACAACATAACATCCCCTCAAAAGGTGGCATGTATGGTGTAGAAGCCTCCAAAAGGTGAAAGGGTGCCTCCAAAGGCCACATCTCTCCATGAAAGGTGCAAGCAACATCAAAGTTCATGTCCCTCACTATCAAGTGCCAGGAAAATGCCAAGAAGCATCCCTCCATGCTAGGGTGGCTCAAAACCCCATCCAAAACATGACATCGTCTCTCACGTATAGAACATCCAAGGGTTAGGGTGTAATGTCATGGGTGAGGAAGGCTCCATAACCTCTCTAAAGAGGTGTGTCGTCGTCTCCAAGTGCAACATCATCAAACCACACCCTAATATGCTCTGGGGCGTCCTACCCAAGGTCAGGGACCTCCTTCCCTCTAAGTGACCATCAAGCTATATCTACAATATCAAAGCCCAGCTACTCAACGTCCAAGGCCCGGGAGGTGTGAAAAGAAGCCTTTGGCCATGTCAAGACATCCAAGGACCCAACGCTCTGTCTCAGGTGTGCAAGGTCCTCTGAAAGGTGCATAATGTTCTGGGCCCAACCATGAAATCGTCCTCCATAGACCATGTCAGAGTGCATCAAGGTTAACCAAGTCAATCAAGGTCATAGAATTAAGTAAGGCCAACAATCACAAGGTGTAATAGTCCTTACAATCATACAAAGTAAGCCATCACTTAATACACAAGCCACGTGAAAAATTCACATTAGATATCCCCTTCAAACTTCACATTAGCTCAAGAATTTATGCAATTTGAAAAGTTTGGGTATGGGAGGTGTTACCCTCCAAGTTGCACTAGGATGGACATGTTGTTGAGCCGCCAAAGATTGAACAAAGACTTGTTCAAACTCAGATTTTAGAAGTCCAGTCGGGCACTTTTATCCCTTCAAATTTTCCTCTTCTTCTTCTTCACGCATTTTCCATACCCCCATGGGGGATTTGTAATAAGATGAGCTAGCATGATGAACTTTGTAAAAGGATTAACCCCCTAAGACTTGGTCATTAGTACATTACTCTAGAGTGTTTTTTTTACTTGTTAATTATATCTTGTTGAATAAGCGAGTTATAGTTTCTAAGTTTTTTCACTCAATATCCTCCAAAGCTGGAGTATGTCCTAGTGGCTAGGCCTTAGTAATTTGTTTGAGTATAGTGTCTAATGTATATTACCATGCTAGTCATCACTCTTGAGTCTTATGGGAATGCTCTAAGTCCCCCTTAGGATTTATAATGTTTTCGGCAAATAAAAATTTCCCGCAAAAACAGGATATTTTAATTGTAATTTATGTATAAGTTCAATAAGTGGTACTTGGAGGCATCATATGCCTTGGGGATACTCATTTTCTTGCTTAGAGTGCCCACTTTACCTGTGTACCCCCTTTGTTGAGTGAAAATAGTGATTTTTAATCAGTAAAAGTCAATTTCTCTCACAAAAGGGAAATAAAAGGTTAAAAAGGACAAAAAATCAGCATTGTTGTTTTTAAGGAAACTTGCCGAAACAAGTTTCTAGCTTGTCTTCAATCAACTGAACTTCATTGGGAGTATGTGGCACATGAGGGCGACTTGACTGAGAGTTAGAAAGAGTTAAGTGGCCGCCCACTATGAGTTAGATGATTTCCCAATGGGGAGGTGCACACTCTTGGAGAGAGGCGCCTACCTCTTGAGAGGTGGCAATCTCCCTCACCCCCTTGCTCTCACATGTGGCGCCCAAATTGAATCTTGTGAGAGGTGGCAGCCACATGCCACACACTTGTCTCTAATTTCCTCTCCAAGTAGTGCGCCCTGCCTCCCTGAGGAATGTGACCCTCTCTATTTGCTCCATTGTTTGCTATATATAAGAGCTTCTAACTCAATATTTGGCAATCTTAGCGCCAATTGTTTGTTGTTCTGAACAGCAAACAAAAGACACTAAGGGAGCTTGCTTTTAGCTTGCTCTTTTAATTGTAATTTACTAGTTTTAGTGTACATTTTATTTAGCAATTTTTAGTTCAAGCCTAACGCTTTTTTGCAAGTTGTCCAAAGGCATTTTGGGCATCTTTGTTGCTCTTTTACTTGTTGTTTTTGAATTTTGAATTTTCGCAAATCCGSAGCTTCCGAGACCACCCAAGACACCTTACTTCCTTCCTTAACATTTCTTCTTCTCATTTTTGTAAGTTTGTTGGTCTTCAACCTATAAATGACCACAAACACTTTTAAAATAAGTTGTAATCTCGAAGAAAAAAGTGGGCTAMCCATCACCCATCTCAAACCCCCTACCCTGGGGAACTGTGTCTTTCTTCCCATGTGCTTTAAATTTTGCGAACTTAAAAGGATAAAATAAACACACACACACACACACACACACACACACTGCAAACATTTCAATTTCTAGTTTAGATTTCATTTCAAGCATTTCAATTTGGCAAATAAACCATCCCCTCAGCAGCCCTAGTATGCTCTTGGCCCTCACGAGCTTGCTCAATCTTGGGTTTCACTCAAAACGGAAACTGGTCAGTGTAGATTTAGTTTAATAGGACAATCCAATAGCTATTATTGTTCATTTGGACAATACATTGAACTTGCGTGCAAAGTCAAGGGGATCTTCATTAATGAGATATGTTCTCTCCTTGTTTGACCTCCGACATTGTTCTTTATACCCAAATTGAGGGATAATATCTAAAGGGCCAAACATTTAGTTTAGATTTCCTTTCTTGCAATCTCAAGCATATTGTTGGCATAAATAAACTCACTAACTTGAACAATTCACCTTAATAATAAAACTGCAAGAGCACTCCGAGACGTCTTTCATTTCAGCATTGTTTATTTCACTATTTGGCACTGGTCTATTTCACTTTCAATCTTTACTTTGAGAGCATTTTACTTCAAGCATTTGCAATTTAAATATTTTCCTTTATCTTGACGTAACACATGGCTAAACGTATTTCATTTACTTATGTTATCAATGAATGTATCTTTTTATGGTAAATGAACTATATATTTTGCTAGACTAGATTGTTATCTTGCTCTTGCTTTGAATAAACTCCTATATTTATTTTTTGTACTTCGCTTACTTAGTCTTAGTTACTTTTTAGTGACTACCCCCCTTGGCTTCGCTGGGAGTTGGCCTAGACAGAGGAGTTGAGTGTTGAGTGACAGTATTTCAACTCAAGACTTGCCCCCAAGGACATACCCAGTGGATTGAAGATTTCTTCCACATGACCCGAGGTGTGTATAAGGCGGCAACAAGAGGATCATCAAAAGAGCCTATTAGTTGTGCTAGTACCAAGGTAGAGGGATATTTCCCAAGAAACCTAAGTGTAAGTAATGGTAAATGAAAACGTACTAGGTTGACTTCATGGTGATGGAGTCATTAACATGCAAGGTATTATGCTTTGTACATTTCCATGAGTGCCTTTGTAGAGAGAGTGCTTGTTGCTTGAGATACCATTTTCTCGACAGCGTGGGTATTCCAAACCCCTATCTTTCCTTTTGATATTCATTTTATGCATTGCAAGTCCCCTTTCAGGTTTCAAGCACTTTATTCTTTCTTTTCTTGCTAGGATTAAGTCCTTTCATTTCGATATGTATTCGGTGCATTAGGACTAAGGGTGATCGCCTCATAGCAAGGGGGCAAAGATCAAGCTGGCCTTTGGCTTTTAAAGTTGGCCATTCATTATCCCACATTTCTTTCTTTCTTTTATAACATTCTTTCTTCATTTTTTTATAGCAGTTGCATCAACCTCGACATTCTATCCCTTCTTCTCATAGGAGGATGAACCACAGGGCCTTTTGGTGTACATGTAACAACCATATCGAAGTTTATTACACTGCGGAACGCTCCATGTTAAGTATCGGGGGGAATGGTACATTTCCCTTATCAAAGCCTCCCAATAGTACCCCTAGTCCCCAAGAGTGACAAAACGGGACTAGAATACTAAAGATGGCCACCAAGGTGAAACAAGGCAAAGAGCATAACTTCTGAGCTTATGATTCATTTTCCAACTTCAATCCATGATCCTCACTCGTATGTCAAATGCATTGAATATGATTAGTGTTACCAACAACGTGTCAGTGAAAATATCGTCAAGGGTCCGGAAAAGAAAATATTGGCAATATCAGGGAAAATATCAAAAAATGTCGAAAAAATGAAAAATACAAAAATATTCATTTTTTTCAATTTTTTAAATATCTCAAGCATCAACAACATCAAATAAATGCATTTCCACATAAATATGAATACATCACAAATCAAGATGTCTAGTAAACTCGAATACATCACAAATCAACAATGAATCATGTCCTAACTCTAAAGCCTCAAAATATTATCAAAAAATATAATAAATGTATCTCATCATCATGAGTCATCTACAATGAAATCAGATAAATAAACTAATGATTCCCTCTACCCCTTTTACAGGAAAAGGTGATGGCTCTAGAAATGGCTTTTCCTTTAGAGGAAGAAGGCCATGGGGTTGGCATTGGATTTTGATGTCTTGTAGAAGAAGCGGGAGCTAGACTCTGGTGTCCTACATTGGTGTTATTGCCAAGTACAACTCCCTTCATCAGAGTCCGTGAAGATGGTGGCGTTGGCGCACTCCTAGTGTCAATAGTCACCTCCTCTAAAGGTGTTTGTTGACTCTTCTCTGGAACATCCTCCTCCTCTACCTCTCTCTCCTTTGCTACTACCCCCTCTGCCTCCTCTTGTAACCAATCAGCGAACAATTCCATGATAGGCCTCTCGATCTCAACCCTTCATGCAGCATGGTGTCAATCTCATCCAACGAAATGGCATCCACATCAGTTGTTTTTTTAATCTTCCTCACCCACAATCGGAGATAGAAAAAGATTAACATGCCTAATAAGTGATTTTACTTGAGTGAATGGTACATTTTTACTAGAATCGTGACAGAAAACTTAAACAATCAATGCCACCAACATCAAGGTACATAGAGGGCTTGGTGTTTTTGACTAAATGACGGTTCCATACCGTGATACATGATAGAATCTAGTAGAAATGTTGCAATATTTCCAATCTTGAAATCCTGAAAGTCGTTAAGTCTGTTGAATTTTGAATGGGACCTAAAATTCTACTTTCTCCATATGAAGTCCAATGAGGTTGGAACCACTCTCAAACATCCTGAAACAATTAATGGTAATGTTAAAAATTTAAGTAAAAGGATCAAAATGAAGGGTGGGTGACCTCCTTTGCTCTCTAAACCTCTCCTCCTCGTCCTTGGCTAAAGAAAAAATGCACTCTTTCTCCTTTGCTCCCCAAACCCTCTTTTTATTTGCAAAATTACAAAAAAAAAAAGAGTTTTCAGCTATATTTCTAGGCCTATCAGTGTCTTGGCGATTTTTTCGGTCATCTTGCAATATTTATGATAATATCAAGATATTATCGAGCAATAATATTTCCAACACCTTAAATGGTGATAATATCACGATGTTGGTAACACTGAATATGGCACTTTTATATGAAACAAGAACTAATGTACCTCATAATGTGTTGGACCACCATCTTCCAATGAGTCATGTTGATCATGTGTGATGGGCTATGCTGATGAGAAATGAGGCATCTGGGGGGGTTGTTGGCTGTGGAGATTGTTGATCGTCATCATCGAGATCATGTCGTTATCGTGGGCCATGAGACATGATCTCCTTTAAGTTACCCCTAAGTGAGAGGGGTGACAGTACATAGTTGTAACATTGAAATGGGATATGAATTTATAATCAACAATTGTTAGTTATAAGTCCTTAATTGCATACTGTTTATTTCCAAATGTGCTTTTCGTTTTTATTACACTTGGCTCTAGAATTAATAATTGATTGGCCAAGTCGACATTAAGATAATTTTCCTTATGATTCAAACAAATAAAGATGTTAATCTCTTTTTCTTGAATAGTCCCTTTGAATTCTATTATTCCAAAGCACGAGGTTGAAATATTTTTATAAAAAATAAGTTAATAACTCCCTCCCTTATTTTTATTAAACTCCATTTTCAAACCCGATTTTCTTCTCTTGACTTTCAAATCTCCCCTTGATAATAATATGATTTATATCTCCCTTGATCTTGAAATATCTATATTCCACTTTATCCCTAAAACTTATCAATTGACTTTTATACCTCAACTTGATAATATGATAAACCTTTTATCTTGTTAATGTTTATGCCATTATTATAGTTCTTTGCATTTCAATAGATAAGAGCAACATAAGAACAAAATCACTGAGAAATACACATTCACAAGAGACACAACATTTATCCTGGGAAACCCTCAAGGGCAAGAAAACCCAGCAAAAACTTCCTTATCATAAATTACCAATACAATGTTCAAGAGATAACTCAAACCAATACAGATAGTCCTCTCCAAAAGATGTGCCACTCTTCTCCCTCTCTCCAACTGGTAATTGCAGCTTGCCTCATAAGAGAATGAGCAAGTGAGTTGTGTGTTAAAGTGAGGCGCTAGCCTCCCTATATATACAAGACTGGCACATATGAAAGGGTTTCACTGCCAGGGCCGACCTCTCACTCTGGGTGGGTAAACCCACCTTTAATTTAATTCTGGGTCTCAATAATAACTGTTGGGGCCGACTTCTTATTCTGCCTATTACAATTGTCCGATGACCAATCCACAAAAGGGGATTCGGTCCTAATACAATTACCGACATGATTAATCCACAATGGGGATTAATCCTATGAATAAAATAACAATAAGAATAAGAATACTCTTTGCAGTTACATTATTTTAACACTCCCCCTTAACAAGAAGGGTATTATTCAACAGCATCAGGCGAGAGAGGTCTGCATCATCAGTGGCATCAGGAGGACAGTATCGTCAATATCATCTTGAAACATTGAGTGGCAAATTTACGAGTCATCGAAAGTTTTCTTCATCGACAGCATCATCATTCTCGAAAGAATGCCATCATCATCTGCATCAATATGTATCAATAAAATGATACCTCATCATAGCACTAGGCTAGCACATCACAGTACTACACAGGCTCAATGTCACAGCGGTTAAGCTGGTAGCTCAGTGTCAGTCACATCTTGCTTTACGTCTAACAACAAGGTCAAAAGCAAGTAATCATCTTGCTTTACGTCTAACAACTAGGTCAGAAGCAAGGAATACATCATCATCTCGCTTTACGTCTAACAACTAGGTCAGAAGCGAGGAATCATCTTCCTTTACGTCTAACAGCTAGGTCAGAAGCAAGGAATCACACATCATCTCGCTTTACGTCTAACAACGAGGTCAGAAGCAAGGAATCATCATCATCTTGCTTTACGTCTAACAACGAGGTCAAAAGCAAGGAATCATCTTGCTTTACGTCTAACAACTAGGTCAGAAGCAAGGAATCACACAGTGTCTTGCTTTACGTCTAACAGTGAGGTCAGAAGCAATGACTCATCTTGCTTTACGTCTAACAGCGAGGTCAGAAGCAAGGAACACACAACGTCATGCTTTACGTCTAACAGCGAGGTCAAAAGCAATGACTCATCTTGCTTTACGTCTAACAGCGAGGTCAGAAGCAAGGAACACACAGCGTCATACTTTACGTCTAACAGCGAGGTCA
>ML797357.1:372311-385501 GCA_009831015.1 Picea engelmannii
GAAGTATGGTGTTCAAAAAGGAACCACGAGACAGGTGAAAAGACCAAAGCCATTCTCCAGTTACACGGCTTTGATGTGCAATCTACTTGATGAAGAAACCGCATGCATTGAAGAAGCCATTCAAAAGAAAGAATGGGCAGATGCCATGACAGAGGAATATCAATCCATAATGAAGAACGAAGTATGGGAAATAGTTCCCAGATTGAAGAATAAAGATGGGGTATCCTACAGATGGCTCTTCAAAATAAAACATGCTGCTAATGGAAGTATTGAGAAGTATAAAGCAAGATTTGTCACTCGTGGCTTTTCCCAGAAGGAAGGCATTGACTATGAAGAGACATTCTCTCTTGTAGCCAGATACACTTCGATCAGGACCACCATAGCTCTTGCAGCTAGGATGAAGTGGAAGCTGCACCAGATGGACGTGAAGACAGCTTTCCTAAATGATGTTATCGAAGAGGAAGTGTATATAGAGCAACCCCAAGGATTTGAGGTTGAGGACAGGAAGTCTCATGTCTGTCGATTGAAGAAAGCCTTATACGGATTGAAGCAAGCTCCCAGAGCTTGGTATGGCCGTATAGACAGTTTCTTGACGAACTTAGGCTTTACCAAGAGTAAAGCAGACTCAAATCCCTACTTCAAAATTATGGCTAATGAACCAGTAATCTTACTACTGTATGTGGATGACTTATTCTTAACTGGAGAAGAAAAGCTCATCGCTGAATGTAAAAAGAGACTTGCCGAAGAATTTGAAATGAAAGACCTTGGCCTAATGCATTACTTCTTACGTCTTGAGGTATGACAAACTCCAGAAAGGATCTTCCTTAACTAAGGGAAGTACACAGTCGAAATCTTAAAGAGATTCGACATGCTAGAATGTAAGTCCATGAATACACCCATGGAAACGAAGCTGAAGCTGTTGGTCGATACTTCACTATTCCTTGAATCACTTCACTATTCCTGGAATGTAAGTGTTGCCTTCTCTTGACACACTTCACTATTCCTTGAATCAAACGATTTGTTTCTAGAATTAAAAATCACCGATGCCAAATTGATCTTATATAGCAATGGTAATGATAGGTAAACAGTTCTAATCTTTATGCTCTTCAACATTTGCAGTGGAAAAATACTCTTTCTTTAACAGGAATTTCTGCATTGTAAATGGCCAAGGGCATGCTGTGGTCAAGGACCCGAAAAATCAAAGAACATCTAACAATTTGGGTGTGACTAGAAGCCAACGGATATGTTACCAAAGGCAATGAAATTTTCACCAATGGTCTGGTAAATTGTGTGGTAGGGGTTGGGATCAAATTTGGATCTAAAACCAAATGAAATGAGCAATAGTTCATCTACAAAGGAATATCCAACATAAGGACAATAGGTTAAAATCCATATATGATAACAATTATATAATTGAGTACATAAATATGTGATATATTGATTTGATACAATGCCACGTGACGGTATACTTATATGCATCGACTAGTCATAATGGTTGATGTAACAAACATAAATATATGTAAATATAATTAAGTAATAAGTAATTATTAATTATGAAGAGACATGACATATAAAAGGTCATGTCTCTTATGAAAGGGGACCCTTGTGTAGGATATATATACAAGCCCTCATTCCTCATTTGTAATCATCTCATTCATATCATATTCTTATACATTATTCTTAAATATATTTACTATCCTTAAATGGATTATTGTGCACTGTCCTATTTATACTGGATATTTACATAGTGAACCAGCTTGGTTCACCACATTGGTATCAGAGCTTCGTTTCTGATCCTGGCCTCTGGCCCATAGACCCTAGATCAAAATTATGTTGCATGTGGCAACATCAGTGCAGGCCTTTGGCCATTCAAATTTTAGAGTTCCTGGAACTCCAGCTCTTTGACCACACCAGGGCATTTTTCCATTTTAGAAAAAAAAAAGTGATTTTTGTTGCAAAATTTTAAAGTTCAGAGAATTCAGAATAAGAAAAAAAAATCAACGGCTCCAAATAAAGAAAACCAGAACATCCCGCTGCCAATTAATAATTTTCTGCAATTTGGTCATTCGTACACTCAAACGCTTCAACTACTCATTGTGAATCCCGTATATGTCCGTCCATACAGCCGCAGGTTTAAAAAAATTCAAAATCCTTCCAGAAATTAACTCGCTACAAAATTTGCATTGTCCATTCTGCCACCACAATTCAGTTGTCGTACCACTATCAGCAATTAGCGTCTGTACAATTCAGCAATCAATTTCCGTACAGATTATCTACGCATGACATCGTACAAATCGAATTGTCATTGAAAATTAATGGTTGTGTTGTACCGTTCGTACAATCGTGTCTGTACGGTCGTGTAGATTGGAAGTTTAAAAGAAGTTTTAATTATTATAAAATAATCACGGTTGAAGATTTATTATAAAATAATCACGGTGGAAGTTTCTAAATATCCGACAAACAGGAAAATATAGATATAATTATCCGTGAAGAAAAGTGAAGTGGAAGTGTTTATAAAATTATAAAAGGGAAAATTCAAAATAAAGTGAGGTGGAAAAAAATAAAGTGAATTAATGAGTAAGGTATTATAAGATATAAGAGATATATGGTGGAAAAATAAAGTGAAAAAGTTACACTTTAACTTTAAATAAAGTGGAAAAGTTACACTTTAAATAAAGCATTAATTTTTTTAAGATATAAAGTTGAAAAGAAAAAGTGATTAAAGTGGAAATAAATTAAGGGAAAAAAAGGGTTATATACTAAAGATAACATACAAAGGGATTGATATAAGATATAATATTATATTAAAAAGGAATTATAAGAAATTTTTAATTTTCAAAGAAATCATTGAATAAGTAAAAAGTATTCAAGTCTAAAAGAAGATTATAAAGAAGTGTTAAAAGCAAAGCCACTTTTTTTTATAAGAAAAGTTTTAAACATCAAAGTATTAAATAAAGTGAAGTATTTAAAAGGGAAAAGTAACTTTTCATTAAAAGTGAAAAGAAAACAAAAGGAAAAGAAAACAAATTACCAAGGAAAGAAAATATTCAAGTTCAAAAAATATATATTTATATAAAATATAAAAGCACAAAGTATTTTCTAAAAAAATATAAAAAGGGGAAATTCATAATTAAGTGAAAGCAAGAGAAGTGCATCTAATCAACAAGTAAAGAAGTATAAAAGAAAGACCAATACGAAGTAAAAGAAGAGATATATAAGGTTCATAAAATGGGGTATTAATTATCGTAAAATATCGGCGAAAGCAAAATGGATCCCACTAATAAGGAAAAGGGAAGATTTCCTAAAACATTTACAAAAACAGTTCATGGATTATTTTGAATCAAAGGAACACGTGCAAGAAAGGATATTATCATCTCTATTGCTCCTCCTCAGGATAATAATTATGGTAATACTAAATGTACTAACCAATTAGTAATTCCGGAGTCAAATATTATTGAAACGATAGATTCAATGGGTGAAAAACAATATGACATAAGCAATTTACAACTTAGCATTGGTGTCATAGCCAAGAGAAAGGGGGTCCCATCACGATCCAGCCTTCTCATCTCCGTGAAATACTTGTGGATAACATTGTCACCTCTGGTCACCAAGCCAGGACAGTGTCCCTCAACTCTTCCCTTGAAGCATAAAAGAAAAAGATCAAAAGCAATAAAGCTAAGAATAAAAGGCAATGAATGGGCTAGGAAACAATGGCATCTATGACAAGGTGCAGCTCGCCCTCTACAAAGGCACCCACAGGTAAGATATACATTTCCCTATTATCACTGCACCCCATTTACCCCACACCACCTCACATGCACTTACATGACCTAGACTAGTTCTCACCTGGGAAAGAGGATTAGCCCAATAGGACACCCTGAGACCTTCTCCAAACTTGACTTGTTAAATTGCATAATGTCTTGGAGCATTTGTCTGGGTAAAGGGGGGTTCGATGCACATGTTTGGGTAATTTGATTATTGCATGTGATTTACATGTTATGATCCCTGTGACTTATGAACCCCTGGAGGGCGTACTTGTTGTTGTTGCAGGACCTTGCCCGGTGGACAAGTACACATGGGGAAATGATTAGCTCGAACCTTCATGGGGCTAAAAGCCCACAGATGGATGTTGTGACCCCAGCCAGGGCTAGGGAAACATCAAAGACTTGCACCAAGAAGAAAGAAGGACGTTGCATCGAAGACACCCCGACAGACCTAGACCCAGGGGGATCTTTCCCTTCCACCTGGACATTGACCTTTGGGAGCCCATGATGTCACCTTTGTAACCCTAGACGTCATCCAGAATCTAGGTTTGCACTTTGAGGTCAGTTGTGAGCTAATTGGCACGTGTGCGCATCATCCAGGGCCTTTGGAGGCCAAACGTCCTGCTTCTGGAGCCTAATGTTTCACCCTAGGGGCTCAACGTCACCCTTGGAGATGATTTTAGGGGTTAATTAGTTTTATTTATGTAAAAACTGGATTTTTGATGTAATTTGGCATGGTCGGCCTTTTTATGACCTAAAATTAATTAAGGGTCATTGATATTGTATAAATAGAGAGAAATTACTCTCATTTTTCATCATCACTCATCACACACTTAGTGTGGACTGAAATTTGCGCCCTCTTTAAGGGATGAAATAATCAGTGTGCAACTTCTTGGAGAGGCTTATTTTGGTGTATCTTGGCTATTTTTCATGGTGGAAGATCTCCAACTAGGGTTTGGCTTGATTATTCTTGGTGAAGTAAGTAGAAAATCTGCAATTTCTTTATGCTAATGAATGCTTGTGGTAAATTTTACTTGTTTCATGTTAAAGATTATGAAATTGCTTGCTTGAACCCTAGGAGAGAAATGTAAGTTACTTCTTTATCTCTATAGTTTTCCACTTGTTTAAATTTTTGAAGTGCACCTTGTTTAAGAAGTAGCTACTAGAGCCCTAAAGTGCTAGCTCTCTAGTAGTGTTACTCTACTTGCCTATTGCAAATATTATTTCAATAGTCTATGGAAGGAAAATTCGCTAGGGCCTAAGATTGCTTACTTTCTAGCAAATTTCTCTCTAGGATTTGGATGTTTGAGCCCTTGGGTAACCAACACCTCCTCCATCCATCCCTTCTCATTTGACAAAGTATTATCATTGCTACTTTGCTCCAAGTTTTGTCGCTGCTATTGTGACTCCATGAACCCTAAAAGGCACTAGTCTACTCATTATAGTGAATGATTGATCAAACAAACACTCAAACCTTTCTTCTTGAATCTTTTGCTAACCCTAAACTAGACTAACTCCTTAGCTAACTTGCTGCTGTTGCAAATCACTGCTACAGCCATACTAATTCATGCTAAATTGCCACATTCACCTACATAACTCACACTTAACTCATCCGGAAATCATTTGTGACAATTGCCAAGCAATCTACTAGATAAATGTTGAGTTTGCATGGTGTTTTCTTGCAAATTTTGAGCACTATAATTTGTTGTTGTTACAAAAGATTGCTACAGCCATCTAACTACAGCAAATTCTCTGCAAAAGTGATATTAAATGCTAGCTAAACATTGCCAAATTTGTTTGTGATAATTTATTATCAATTTGCCTAGTCAAAGTTACTTTTTCTTGTCTTTTTCAAGCAATTTCAAGGCATAATTCTTGTGGCTGTTACAAAATACTCATTGCTGTTATAAACTGTTACATTGTTGCAACTTTATATCAGCTAGCCCATTTTTTGAAGGTTCATGGTCTTAAGAAGCACTAGCATCATATTTTTGTACTTGCAAGCTGCTATATTTTCTTGTTGTCTTGTTCTGGGCAGGTACACTCCATTTTACCATTTGTTTCATCCCTTAAAGGCCATAAGAACCTTTTGAACTGAGTGACCAGTTAGAGGGGGATTTTCTTGCATCCTTGCCTTAGTTATCAGCCCTTTAGGTCACCAGGGACGTCTCCCCTGGGTTAACTTTGATATACTCCTAAATAGAAAGGGGTTTCCTATTAAGGTGACAGTGATAGGTCACCCCCTGTTACACCAATCTTTCATTCACTTGCCTTGGGCTTTGGGCAAGTACAGATTGTGCGATAACAAATATGAAGTTTACATTACTGTCCTAAATTTCTGTACTTGCAAATCTGATTCATAGCGTATTTCTCATGATGAATTGAGTTGTTAGTAGTGTTGGGTTATCATGTTGGTTTGATATAATAGTAGGCAGATATTTATGGGTGAATTGACAGGTAAAGGGAAGATAATAGGGCAAATTTGTAGCTGGTACAAATCTATTATAATAAGATTAAATTCAGATCTGGTTTGTACTGGAGGGTGTGCCCTTAAGAGCTGGGAATCATCTCCCAAGTTATATATGATTTGGTGTTTGTTTCCTTGAGCTGCCTAGTTGATTGGTTGATGGAGAAATAATTTATATGCTGCTGTAATTGATAAATCATATTCCTCCCAAGGGCTGAAAATTCATTAGGAAACAAATCCAAGCAACCCCAAGTAAGTAGGGTTAAAATCTGAGCTGTGAAAAAGTGCTGAAAATTCTTAGGAAGCACTCAACTCATGGATTTTTAACAAGGGACGCACAAAGTTCACCTCTCCTCAAAGAAAGGAACACCTACCCCTTATGGCAGAGGAGGCAACAATACGATTTTCAAAGATGAGGAAAATATGGATGGTCGTGTGTGAAGGCAAAATATATGTGTTTGTGGAGAAGTTTGCATCCCTCATCAAACCAACAATTCATGGGGCAAGAGCTATGGGTAGGGGTGTGGGTGTGTTGTCAGATTTAGTGGGGGTAGTAGTCGAGGACCACCTTCCATAGGGCCCTAGAAAGAATCTTGTATTTGGCTATGACTATGAACAAGGATGAGAAATGGGGGGGGTAGAGTGATTTCCAAAGATGGGTGGTGTAGGAATCGACATACTCTATACCAAAGAAAAAGGCGGTGCAAGGTTGACGTGGGTTGTTGGAGGTACATGGGGAGGTGGAAGACATGGAAAAGGTTAGATGGGCATGTTTTGCAAGGGATAGGGGGAAGATAGTGAAATGTCAGATGTGCAGGAGTAGATCTTAGTTTGACAAAATGTAATCAACCACACAAACTCCACCTCTATGGGAGAAGCATATAAAACCAAGCTAGAGTAGCAAGGGATAGCATTCAAGAGTAATAGATCGTGTGATTCCCCAAGTTGTAGAAGGTATCACTCGTAGGCTATGAGTGGCTCAATCCCATCCTTGGAAGTCTTGAGAAGACCCAATCTGTCATGTAATCGCACTTGTGAGTTCCTTGTAGGCATTGAAGTCCCCCCACAGAATAACCTCACTGAGAGAGGAGTGGGAAATATCTGCATAAAGGTCAAGGAAAGGGTCCCCCTCATCTCTCTGTGAAGTGAAAAGTGTGACAAGGATGGGGGAAATAGAAAATTGAATTGTAAATGTCTCGAGGTAGGGGGCACTCCCGTGGATCAAAACCCACAGAAACCTAGTGTGCTCCTACAAGGTTATCATGGTAACACTGCCCTAGAGAAGGACATGGATGAAGCATCCAACTCCACCAGAGCCTTTGACGTTGTTGGAATGACATGTTCCCTATCAAAACGACCAAGCCTAGTAATAATCATGGATCCAAGGTGGTGTCTACATGGGACTTGCATGTGTCTCTGTGAGAAATAGGAGGTTGTTATCACCTTTATTGTGTGTTCACGGATCAGTTTGCTAACTGATTTAGTAGATCCACAACAACACTATCATAAACTTTCCAAATGTCTAGGAATAGTCTCAACTATACTATCATGAATGGACAAGAATCTGGGACAAGCTCCTTATCCCACCATTGCTTGCATGATCATATGGTGTATATACTACTCTTTCAAGCAGCCACATAATGAAAATCAACCTCTGTCGTGCTACCATCTGCCACAAGAAATGAGCTTATAGCAGTCCCTCAATATCAACAAGATCAAATCATTTGTTTTGTGGCTCATAGAAAAACATCCCTCTGTGTTTACAACTCCATCCATGGATCATTACAATGCCTTAGTCAACAGAAGAACTTCTTATGCAACAATTTGACCTCTTTATTGCTGGGAAGTAGTGATGATCAGAACATGAAGATGACCCTAGCATGTTGGCAAGAATCCCTCAAAATGTATACACATTTTGAGGGGTAACACACTCAAACACACTCCAATTGCACTCACACCTAGAATTGTACATTTGGATAAGGATTCAAATCATAGACCTTCACAATCTAAGGCAATGGGAACTGTTATCGCACAATTTGTACTTGCCCAAAGCCCAAGGCAGGTGCATCAAAATTGCCGTAACTGGGAATGACCTATCACTGCCACCTTAATAGGAAATCCCTTTCTATTTAGGAGTATGTTGCAGTACCCCAAGGGAGACGTCCCTAGTGACCTGAGGGTTTGAGAAGGCTAAGGAAAATGACACAAGGAGATCCCTCCCCTCTCACAGATCACTCAAGTTAAAAGGCTCTTTAAGTCTTATTGAAGATGAAGCAAATTAACAATATTGTGTACCTGCCCAGAACAAGACAACAAAGCAAAAAGGAGCACTTTCCAAGTACCTAAATGATATGAGTGCTTCATAAGACAATGAACTCTTAAGAAATGTACTAGCTGATAAAATAGCAGCAGTATAAAAGTTTATAACAGCAAATGATAATTTTATAACAGCCACAATGATTATGCTTCAAATTGCTTGACAAAAGACCTGAAATAATAGTTTTAACTAGGCAAATTGATAATAGATAGTCACAAGCAATTTTAGCAATGTCTAGCTAGCATAACATATCACTTTTTATGGTTAATTTGCTACTGTTAGATGGCTGTAGCAATCTTTTGCAACAGCAGCAAGTAGGTTAATGATTTAGGCTAATCTAAGGTTAGTAGGAGTTAGTAGGTGTTCAAGAGAAGATGTTCTGAAAATTGTTTGATCAATCAACACGTGTAATGGGTAGACTAGTGCCTTCTAGGGTAATGGAGTCAATGATGGCAGCAGCAACTCTTAGAGGAAAATAGCAATGATAATATTTAGCCAAAGGGGATGGAGAGGATGAGAGAGGTGTTGGTAGCCCAAGGCCTCAAAAATCCAAGTCCAAGAGATAATTGCTAGAAAGTAATACAAATTAGGCCCTAGCGATTTCTCTTTTCCTTAAACAAATTGAAATAAAATATGCAATAGGCAATGAAGTAGGGTTACTAGAGTGCTACAATGGTAGGGCTCTAGTATCTACTCCTAGATAGGTGCCTTTCAAGAAATCTTAGCAAGTGGAAGATTATAGAGAAAAATATAGTAACATATGTCTTTCTCTTAGGGTTTCAAGCAAGCAATTTCATAATTTTTGACATGAAACAAGTAAATTCACCATAAGCATTCATTCACAATAAAGAAATGCATATTTTCTACTTACTTCACCAAGAATAATCAAGCATAAACCCTAGTTGAAGATCCTCCACATGAAAATTTGCCAAAATGCACCAAGATTTGCCTCCCCAAAAGTTGTGCACCTCTTAATTTCAGCCAATAACCCTTAACGAGGGTCGAATTTCAGACCATCACTTGTGTGATGAGGGAAATATGAAAAAATTAGAGTTTTATCTCTCTATTTATACAATAATTATAACCTTTAATTAAAATTAGGTCATCAAAAGGCCGACATGGCCAAATTACATCAAAAATCTAGTTTTTACATAAATGTTATTAATTAAACCCTAAAATCACTTTTAGAGGTGACGTCGTGCCCTTCTAGGGTGACGTTGAGCCTCCTAGGTGGAACGTTGGGCCTCATCTGCAAAACGTTAGGCCTCCCAAGCCCCTGGATGATGCTACACGTGCCAATTAGCACACAATTGCCTCCATAATGCCAATCCTAACGCTGGGTGACGTCTAAGGTCACAAAGGTGATGCCATGGGCCTCCCAAGGCCAACGTCCAGGTGGAAGAGAAAGATCCCCCCTGGGTCTAGGTCAGCCAAAGTGTCTCCGGTGAAAAGTCCTTCTTTCTCCCCGGTTCAAGTCTCTGACATCTCTCTACCCCTGGCTGGGGTCACAGAATCCATCTGTGGGCCTTTCAGCCCCATGGAGGTTCGAGCTAATCATCTCCCCATATGTGCCTGTCCACCGGGCAAAATCCTGCAGCAGTAACAAGTACGCCCTCCATGGGCTCAGAAGTCACAGGAATCATAGCAATGTCAATCACATCCAATAATCAAATTACCCAAATATGTGCATCAAACCCCCCTTTACCTAGACAAATTCTCAAAGACGTTATGCAGTTTAACAAGTCAGGTTTGGAGAGGGTCTCAAGATGTCCTATTGGGCTAATCCTCCTCAAGTTTGGGGTGTTTCCCAAGTGAGAGTCAATCTAGGTCATGTAAGTGTGTGAAATGGTGTAGGGGAAATGTTTGGGCAGAGGGTGCAGTGATAACAGGGAAATGTAGGTCTTGCATGTGGGTACCTATGTAGAGGGCGAGTTGCACCTTGTCATGGATGCCATTGTTTCCTAGCCCATTAAATGCCTTTTATTCTTAGTCTTATTGTTTTTTCTTTTCAAGGGAAAAGTTGGGGGACATTGTCCTGGCGTGGTGACCAGAGGTGACAGCGTTACCCACAAGCACTTCACGGAAATGAGAAGGTTGGCCCGTGATGAGACCCCCTTTCTCTTGGCTATGCCACCAAGAGCCACTACCCTGGTTTGGTGACCAGATAGATGGTAGTGTCATACTGCTACATGCCCATGGACCTAATAGGTCGGCTCATGATGAGACCTCCCATCCACCAACTAGATATTGAGTTTTTTTATCTTACGGGTCCTCTTTTCTTATTGAGAAGCCTTTTATTGCTTTCTCGGGAATCCATGGGCGAAGCATCTCAAAGGTTTTATTTTGGCTTTTAACTCTTACCAGCTACTTTTACCCTCTGGGCCTTTAGCCCCTTCTTCCCACAAGGCAAGGTACAACCCTTCCTAGTGCGGAAAACCCAATGCCTGAACCAAGGTAGGGGAAGATGAGAGGGATAATGATGAAAAGTGGTAAGTATGGAAGGAATGGACAATGACCTTTCGTAGACCCACCCAGTGGCAACCCATACTAAAGGAGAACCAGCTTACTAGGGCATTATGTCACCCCCCCCCCACAAGTATGAACAAGTTAAAGAGCATAATTTCCAAGAAAACGTTATGAAATAAAGGAGAGTTCAGTGCAACATATTCAAATGCTTTGAAAATCAGAGAGACACATACCATGATACCCGGACTCATTACCTCATGGAGCAAGACCCAGTGTTACTTCAGGACCAGGCCGGTGGGATGGATGTTGTTGTTGATGATACATGAACTACACTGAAGAAAATATGGGCCCTCCAAGGCCAAGCTTAAGTCGTTCGACTCTCGGCACTCCATGTCTAGAACCTGTGGGCCTCGAGACATAATCTTCTTAGTTATCCCTAGGATAGGGGATAATAGGAACCAAATTGATTCCACCAATAAGTTGTGATAAGAATCAAAGACAAAGTTAGAAGATTCAAGAAAGGAGTTAATGATAAATAATACTTTTCAGATTTAGAATTTTAGATTCTAGAACCTAGAACAATGGATATAGCTTAAAAAGTATAAAATTACTTCCTAGTTGGATTTTGTCCCTTTGTTAAATAGCCAACTATTTTCCAAATGTACCAATGCTTTCACTATATTCCAGAGCTTACTTTGTATAGCACCATGTTCTTTCTTATTGGGGACCATGCTCTTTATCAAAGTGGGACAATCCATCTTTGACCTCCCCATCCACTGAAATGTTATTTGTATAATGGTATTTTTGGTTTTACAAATACCCAACTACATGAAGATGTCCATTGAATTCTTTGATCCATCTCTCAATCAATAATTCTCCAAATAGGAAGATACTATTGTCTTTTCTCCTTGTAGGTTGCCTTCATTACCTCCTTAGCTTGATCCATGGACTCATAAAATAATTCATTGTAGGTTTATCCCCATCCACCATCCAGGCAACATTAACAAGAGTCTCGTTGAACTTAACGATCTCTTCTGCTTTATTCAAAAAAGTAGTGTCATCAACTTGGGGAGTGATCTCTTTCCCTCTAAAGCTTGCCACTCCACTGAGATGCACCCCATTCATTACAACAAAACATCTTCCTTAAGTTGTTCTTCTCGCCATTAAGAGATTGCAACGTAAGAAAGTTCATTACAAATCAAGCAATAGCTGGCCAAACAAGCTCCCTAACCCCTATCTTTTTCCTAGTGAAATTTAGGACCAATGTGTGGTTGGAGATGAATTTGGTTATGGTTTTGGCTCGGTCCATGACCCTCTTCACCTATTTGATTTACATATATCCTCAAACATGAGGTCTACGCAATGTGCAATGCATGGAGTCTAGAAAATAGTGGGTGTTTCTGCTCCAACATCTTACTCATTGTAACATAATTAGATGCATTCTCAATTCTGATTTGAACAACAATCTCCACCCCCACCTCCATAACCACATTGCCTAAACAACTCAAATAATAACTTTGCATCCTTTGCCTGATTGGATGCATCAACCAATCTTAGAAACACAATGCCACATGGGAAAGAAATGAGGAAATTAATGATGGTTTTGGACTTTCCATTGGTCCATCCATCAAACTTGATGGTACATCCTTTTCTCATTTAAGATTCTTTAAATTCCTTCAAGTATTCATTTATATTTTTCACCTTCTCTTGTAAAATCTACCACCTCAATCGTGATAGGTGGGGCCTTTGAAACCGAACCACACACAGCTATAGCATCTAGCATAGGATGATAATAGGGAGAGTAGACAACATTGAAAGTTATCTCTACATCATACCAAATTGGCCAAAGTATTAGAAAGAAGCTTCCTTACAATCCTTTCCCCATTGACTATCAATGTGTTAAGAACCAAACATCAATATAGCATAGAAAAACCTCAGGAAAAGTGTTCAACGCCTTGAAAAAGAGATAATTTCAGATAATAAACCTCTTCGAGGGGGCAACCTCCTTTTACCCCACTAAAATGTTCAAGTACAAGATGATTCAAAATGAAAATGTCTCCTTGGTATATATAGGAGACTAGGAGGTATAATTACAACTAATGGCCTAAAGCCGACATAAATAAAATAACATTACTAATCTAATATGCCCCAATTAAGGGGTAATGAGCCAATATTA
>ML797357.1:400404-412106 GCA_009831015.1 Picea engelmannii
TGATCATTAATGATTACTCCAGACTCACTTGGGTTGCTTTTCTCAAAGAAAAAGCTGAAGCATTTGAGAAATTTAAAATATTTAAGGCTTTACCTGAGAATCAAACTGGCAACAGGTTAAAGGCAGTAAGATCAGACAGAGGATGAGAATTTATGTCAAGTGATTTCAAGGAATTCTATGATAAATATGGGATCAAGAGAGAATACACAATCCCAGGAACTCCACAGCAAAATGGAGTAGTTGAGAGGCAAAACAGAACAGTTCAGCAAATGGCCAGGTCAATGATGAATGAGAAGAACATTGATCAAACCTATTGGGTAGAAGCAATACACACATCAATCCATATTCTTAACAAAGCCCACCTCAGACCACACAATGGCAAGACACCTTATGAACTGTGGTATGAAAGACCTACTTCAATCAAACACTTCAAATTCTTTGGGAGTAAGTGCTACATAAAGAACAATAATGAAAACCTTGGCAAGTATGATGATAGGGTTGATGAAGGCATCTTCTTAGAATATGCTACCAATAGTAAAGGATATAGATGCTTTAATAAAAGATTGTATAAATTAGTTGATTGCATTGATTTAAAGGTTGATGAAGGAATCCCAATAAGAGAGATGAGCAATATTGAATCTGCTACCGAGGACACAGCTGAAGCTAAAGATGAACAGGTCCAAGAATCAAAAGGAGAAGACTCTGAGTTAGATACAAATACTCTGCAGGACTCAAACTAGGAGATCAAGACAAAGACACCCTCCAGAGTTATTAGGAAGAATCATCCTGAACATCAGATAGTTGGTCATCTAAACCAAGGAGTTCGGACAAGAAAGCAGTTGAATAATGTCTCAGAACAATCTCAGATTGCCTTTTTGTCTTTGCTTGAACCTGAAGACTTTAATGCAGCCAGCGAAGATGACCATTGGGTTAAAGCCATGAATGATGAACTTGACCAAACTGAGAAAAACAATACTTGGGAGATGGTTCCTAGACCTGAAGGTAAAAATGTCATAGGTTCCAAATATGGGTCTTTAAGAATAAATTGAATGAGCAGGGACAAGTTGTCAGGAACAAAGCAAGATTGGTCTGTAAAGGTATGCACAGATTGAAGGACAAGATTTTGATTAACCCTTTACACCAATGGCAAAATTGGAAGCCATCGGAATGTTTCTTGCCTATGCATGTCATAAGAAGTTTAAAGTCTATCAAATGGATGTCAAGTCAGATTTTCTAAATGGAGATCTAAAAGAAGAAGTCTATATGGAACAACCAGAAGGTTTCCAACTGTCAGATAACCCTGACTTTGTCTGCAAGCTGAAGAAATCCTTATATGGGTTGAAACAAGCTCCTCATGCCTGGTATTACAGACTTGATAAGTATCTTCTAGACAAAGGGTTCAAGAGAGGAACAGTTGACTGCAACCTATATATCGAAACAGAGGACAATGATTTGCTCATTGTGTTGGTCTATGTAGATGACATCATCTTCGGAAGTAATCATGCTTCATTGGTACAATGGTTTGCTTCTGCCATGAAGTCTGAATTTGAAATGTCTATGATAGGGGAACTGTCATTTTTTCTTGGTTTGCGAACTACTCAGAGGTCTGAAGGAATATTTATTTCTCAAGAGAAATATCTAAGAGAAATGTTGAAAAGGTTTCAAATGGAAGATTCTACACATGTTAGTACACCTATGGTGGTTGGTTGCAAGCTCAGTAAAGATGATATTTCCCTGATGTTGATCAAAGAACATATCGATCAATGATAGGCAATCTTTTGTACATCATAGCATCCCATCCTGATATAATGCAAGCTGTTAGAATGGTAGGTCGTTATTAGTCTGCTCCTAAACAAAGTCATTTAGCAGTTGTCAAGAGGATATTCAAATATTTGAAGGGTACAATGACTTATGGTCTTTGGTATCCTAGAAATCAGAATTTTCAATTAACTACATATTCAGATGTTGATTGGGCAAATTGTTTGGATGAGAGAAAGAGCACCAGTGGAGGTGCATTCTTCTTAGGTGATTCGTTAGTAGCATGGCTTAGTAAGAGGCAGGGATCTATTTCATTATCAACTACAGAGGCAGAGTACATTGTTGTTGCTACTTGTTGCACTCAGATTTTATGGATGATACAAACTCCTGCAGATTTGAAGGTAACTTATACTTATCCAATTCCACTTCATTGTGATAACACCAGTGCCATTAGTGTCTCCAAGAATCATGTTCTTCATTCAAAGACTAAGCAAATACCAATAAAATATCATTTTCTCAAAGAACAGGTTACAAACAGAGTTGTTCAGCTGCATTATATTCCAACCACAAAACAAATTGCAGACATCTTTACTAAACCCCTAGCCATGACACCATTTGAATATCTCCATCAGAAGCTGGGTGTCATCCCTTCTCTCACTTAAGAGAGTACATCCTGTCAGGGGGAGTATGTGTTGGTTGAATATCTGATACCTTCGAAAAGTACTACAACAGCTCAGGGGGAGGGGGAGCATGTTTTCTTTGACATTGATGTCAAAGGGGAAGAAAAGGTGTTGTCTGGATGCTGCAGTTGGAGGTCTAAGAAAAATAGTGCAGCCTTTCAGGGTTTCCATAAATGCCAAAGGGGGAGATTGTTGGCATGTTTACAGGAAGAGTGTGTTTGTCATCGATGGCAAGAACAGAAGGCGAGAAAGCTCAGGAGGAAGAGCTACAGTGATCGTTGGATCATCGATCCAAAGAACCTTCAACCGAATACCCAACAACCGTTGGATCATTCTAAGTGGAAGGACAGGATAAGCTAGAAGAGTGGCACCGAAGATAGATCGAGCCATCGATCTAAGAACATGATCGAAGAACAACATTTGGTTCGTGTCAAAAGTTGTGAGGAGGTTATTGTTCGGGGAATCTCACTTCGGAAGAATTGGTAACTTGAAAGTCGAATTACCCGAAGCCCAAAATCCGAAATGAATAAGGACCATCAGATCTGGAGAAAATGCAATGACCACTAGATCAGGGAGAACCACGTCTACAAGGACATGTGGCAGACCAAGTTGGCAGACCATGTCAACAAGGACACATGGCGCAATCAGACAATGACAAGTGTCAAGTTGAATCGGCATTTCAAGTACGTGCAAATCACGAATCTAAGTGACACGTCATCAAGTGACGTAAGTAAGTTACGTCACTCTAGGAGTTTTACTTCGGGAGTTTTACCACCAACACTTGCCTAAAGTCTCGAAGTCTTGAATGCCGAAGTCCTGAAGTGGACACGAAACGTTCGATCTAAAGATCACTTCGGGAGCATTCTCGACCGTCGATCTACTACAGTGGAAGGATAGTGTAAGTGGAAGTATTAACCGACAACAAGCGGTCTCCACCACTTATGACTTACTCAACAAGTGATCACTCCGAAGGAAAATGATGCAGCGATTAGCCTAAAGTCCCGAAGTTCCGAACGTCGAAGACCCGAAGAGCCGAAGGAGTTGAGGACCGTTGATCTGTAGGACACACGTCAACAGATCGTGAACTCCGGGTACGAAATACTCTGGAGGAAAGCAAAGAGTGAAAGCATCGAAGCCTCGAAGTGAATCTCAACCGTTGATCGAGAAGGGTGCCAAGGGTCGTCGATCTGGTCTTGGTAAAAAGTGTCGAAGTCCCGAAGCAGACTAGAGCCGTTGATTTGAGGACGCGTGGCAGGAATCTATGGACTCTGGCTAAAAGCATTATGGGAGAGCGTGAAGGTTGAGAATTGAATTCGTCGAAGCCCGAAGTAGCGAAGTAGATCTCGACCGTTGATCGAAAAAAAGGGACACGCGTCAGTGGATTGTCAACTCCAGAAGATTGAAGTACGGAGGAAAGCAGGGTTTGAGAGTTGAAACTCCCGAAGCCCGGATCACAAAATAAGTCGTAGTCGTTGATTGGAAGGGAGATACGTGTCAACAGATTGTGGAGATCTAGGGTCGCGCGTGGAAGGAGGAAAGAAGGCAAATAACAACCGTTGATCGAGAGGCATCGCCAAGGGATTGGAGATCAACGTTCGTGCTCAATTGCAGGGTCAGATCATGCTCGAGTCTTAACTTTTCTTGAGCGGGCTGCAATCAAAACGGTATCGCCAAAGGCATACATGGAGCTCTGTAGTGAATTGCGGGGCAAAAAGCGGGTTGCCCTCAAACCGCCTTTGGCCGCGCCCGCAATCGCGTGGTCACATGATATCATCGCCCAAGGTCACATCATCGGAAGATAGGGGAAGGAGCTAGCGCTGCTAGGCTCCACATCGGAGGTTATGCATTGAAAAGTCAAAAAGGCCTCTGCGTGTATAATCCAACGGCGCTAATCAAATAGAATCTGGTAGAAGGGTTGTTTCACTTCGTGGTTTCTTGATCAGTTACACTAACTGAATCATTGTTCCTGAGCGTTGGAATCATGATTCCTGAGTGTCTTTGAGACTCCCGACTTGAGTGTTGGAGATGCGGGGTGTAACGGATGATGAGAGCAGGAATAAAAGAAAGATGTTGTGACAGAGGAAGGTTGTTATTTCTTTGTAAAGCAAGTTGGATAGTTATTCACGCAGGTAGAAGGCAGCCAAGGGTATGTGCGAAAGTGCAGAGGGGAGGCATAGTGCATAGAACGGACATGGTGCACACAGCATAAAACACAAAAGAACAGAAAGTGCAAGAAGATGCGAGCAGGAAGACACTGATGCAGATAGAGCAAAGCAGTGTAGCAGAACAATGATGAGGTTGGTAAGCCATTGATAAATACTGTATCACTGTAATAAACTTTAGCAAGCAAAGATTTATATCTCAGGGTGGTGCTAGGGAGGATTGTTGTCCTCAGAGTTTCAAGTGGGTGCTTGAACATAGGGAGTTGTAGCTTCCATCTGGTTGCAGCCAGAAAAACCAAGGTGGTGCAAGGGAGAACCATTGTTCTCTGTTATACAGGTTGGTGCCTGTGTGACTAGAAGTTGGTGCTTCCATCCAGTTGGTATTGGAACACTCAGGAAGTTGGTGCTTCCTTCTAGTGGGTGCTAGAGAAACCAGGGAGTTGGTGCTCCCAGCAAGTTGCAGCATGTAAAACAGAGGTGGTAGCCTCACAAAGAGTTGGTGCTCATAAGAATGATAATGTACAGAAAATAAAGACTACTTATCATATTAAGAAGAAGAGATTTTCTCCCTTTATGGGTTTCCTCAAGAATATCTGTCTCTGTATACTTCATGTGTGTGATTGATGTTGAATACTCTATTGCTTACTTCCCTGAATTATTGTGATCATCATCGAGTGTTCTGTAATGAGTTTAAAATGGGTATAATTGTTTAAGCACAGTAACAATTGATTCACCCCCCCCTCTCAGTTGTCTAACATAGGCGATGGACTCAAGAGAGGTACAGGTTTGCAGGATCATTAAAGGACTTGAGCCCTGTTTGGAAGAAATCCGGATAGAGTCCTAACTATGGATATTGTGCTCATTGATTGGCCAGCAAAATGGGGCATGCTTTTATCTAAAAAGTGGGCAGCAGATGTAGAAGAAAGTGTCCAGATGGACTGGTCATATGCAGATATTCTGGAGGCATCGATTTACAAGGTGAGGTTGTTCAGAGAGAGAAATGTTGCATAATATTGAAGATCCAAAGAAATTGGACAATGAACCTTTGTATCTTGAGCTATCTGAGCCAGACTTGGGTGCATATGCAGTGATGGAGTAGCCCAAACAACCAGTTGTACCACTTAAGCTTGTTAGCAAGAGATTCTCAGATGGTTTATCGACTATGAACTTTGACAGTGCATGATCCAGATCAACAGCAGGTGCAGGGGTTGTTTTCACATCCTCCTCAAGTAATTGAACTTTTATTGCACTAATAATATGGCTGAGTATAAGGACTTGTTGTTAGATCTTGAACAGGGGCGAAAAATGGGAATAAAGTGAATGAAAGTACTTGGGGATTTGAACCCAAGTCTTAAGAGATACATGGAAGCAGTTTGGGATGAAAATGAATGCTTTCTAGCATTTTCTATTGCTGTTGTCCCAAGGTCTCAAAATCAGTGTGCAGGCTCCATGGCATCATCAGCCACTTGTTTCTATCCATGCACAATTTATTCCTCATACTTAGTGTTTGGTTGAGGTGGATTACGACCCTCTATTCCCAAAAATATTGGTTGTTGGCAAGTTTTGATGACAAAAGATGTGTTTAATCTTTTAAATTGCATTAACGAGTTTTCATCTCACTTGGTTGATGAAGCGCAGGAGGGTGATCCCCCAAGAGGTCCAATTGCGGACTAACAGGTTACCAAGAGGTTTAGTTCCATTAGAAAAGTTATTTGATAAATCTGATGTATTCAAAGGAAATAATAACACTGATTTGGATGAACAAGTGATCGAGTTGAATATTGGTTCCAAAGAGTCCTCAAGACTTATCAGAGTTGGTTAAGGTTGTACGGTGTACCCAAGGGGGAAGGAGGAAGTTGGAGGCTTTGGTACATGAGTATAAAGATGTGTTTTCATGGTCTTATGACAAGTTAAAAACGTATGATCCACAGGTAATCAAGCATGTAATCCCATTAAAGAAAGATGCTAAGCCTTTCAAATAGCACCAAAGACACATGAACCCTAAAGTAGCTCCGATCATACAGCAAAAATTATAGAAGCTCTTAGAGGCTCACATTATCACTCCTATCAAGTATTCAAACTGGGTGGCTAATGTGGTTCCAGTTAGGAAGAAGAGTGGAGAGATTTGAATATGTATCGATTTCATGAACCTCAACCTTGCATACCTCGTAGATAACTATTATCTTCCTAGCATGAAACATTTTCTGCAAACAAGATCAAGGATGATGTGTATGTTAGACGGATTCTCTGGTTATAATCAAGTACCGATATCTGATGAGGACAGGTATAAGATTGCTTTCACTACCCTTTGGGGGACTTACGCATATGTACAAATGCCTTTTGGGTTGATGAACACTGGAGCCACTTTCTAGCATGCTATGGACTTTGCTTTCTCTAATTTTTTGTACAAATTCATTGTAGTGTACCAAGATGATATTACTGTTTTTTCAAAGAATAGGGATGATCATATTCGGCACTTACAAAAGATTTTAAACTGGTGCAAATCCTTGGGCATATCGCTTAATTAAAAGAACTCTGTCTTGGGAGTCTTTGAAGGCAAGCTTTTGGGACACGTAGACTCAAAAGAAGTAAGAATTGATCCAAAAAGGGTGAAGGGTATTTAGTGAATCCCTTTGCCTAAGATAAAAGAAGTTATTCAATCTTTCTTTGGCCATATTAAGTTGGTAAGGCACTTTATACCTAATTTTGCATAAATTGTAAGGCCTGTATCTAACATGCTAAGGAAAGATAATGACTTGAAGTGGAGTGAAGAAGCAAAGAAAGCCTTCACAGATATCAAGCAAACTCCTTATCAAGCTTTAGTTCTGGTTAGCCCAAACTATAGTAAGTATTTTCAATTGTTTTCTTTTGCTTCTGATTATACCATGGTTGCTATTTTATTGCATAAAAATCAGCAAGGGAGTGAGCAGCCAATTGCTTTCATGAGAAAGGCATTTCAAGAGGCAGAATTGACCCATGGCTCCATGGAAAAACAAGCTTATGCCTTGATGAAGGCACTTAAGTATTTTCGTGATTACTTTTGGAATGCTAGAATTGTAGCCTATATTCCTCCTCCCATGGTCAAAGACATACTTTTGCACCAAGAGTGCATTGGCGCAAGGGGTAGGTGGATCACCAAGATCCAAAAATATGATCTTGAACTAAAACCAATTAAGTTAGTGTGCGGCCAAGGGTTGGCTAAGTTGATGGCTGAGAGAAGCCTTGTTACAGTGGAGAAGGCTGCCATAGAGGATCCACAATCAGTTGGTCACATAAGTGCAATATTATCTTCCTTGGAGCAGCATGGTTGGTATTCTACCATTGTTTATTATTTGAAGAATTTATTATGTGCTGCTGACCTTAAAAAAACACAGAAGTGATCTCTTAAGCTTCATGGCTAAGTTCATTTGGCGTAGGAAGCACTTGGATGGAGAAACGCAGATGGGATTATCCTTAGATGTGTTGATTCAACCGAGTCTAGAGACGTTTTGCCGCAGTTGCATGCAAGTTTATGTGGAGGACATTTTTCAGACAGGACCACTGCTCATGAGACCATGCGAGCTAGGTATTATTAGCCCACAATATTTGCAGATAAGCATGCCTATGTCTGTGCATGTGGTACTTGCCAGAGATTCGAAGAAAAGTAGAGATTGTCTACCTTGCCCTTTGATCCAATTATAGTGCAAACCCCTTTCCAGCAATGGGGACCTAACTTAATTGGCAGGTTCCACCAGAATTCAATCAATGGGTTCAATTGGATACTTACAACCATAGATTATTTCACTAGGTAGGTTGAGGTAGCGCCATTGAAGACTTCTTCTAGTGCGGCCATTGTCTAGTTTTTGGAGGAAAATATTGTCACATGGTTTGGGGTACCTAGCAATATTACTACTGACAATGCTAGTGTATTCCGATCAGCATAGTTGATGACTTTCTATTCTTAGTATAGAATCACTTTGGCTCATTCAACCAATTATTATCCACAAGGGAATGGCTTAGCAGAGTCCAGTAACAAGAACCTCATACATATTATCAAAAACGTGGTTGGGGAGAACAAGAAATCAGGGCATGGTTGACTCAAATTTGCACTATGGGTTGATCATATCACTAAGAAGTGTTCAACTGGTAAGAGCCCCTTTGAGCTTGTATATGGCTTGGATGTGGATTTGTCAAGTTAACTTGAGGTTACTAGTCTATAAATTTTTGTAGGAATTCACTACTAATCAGGAGGCTCTCCATGCTCATATGAACCGCCTTGCACAGCTTGAATAAGACCAGTGGGCTGCTTACGAATATTTTGTGGACTATCAAGGTCATGTGAAGAAAGTGTTTGATTGAAAGGCTAGAGACAGATGTTTGCAGGCGGGAGACTTGGTCTTGCTTTGGGACAAGAAGAATGAGAAATCTGGACACCATGGCAATTTCGACAGTTTATGGTTGGGTCCATAACTCATTGATGCAACAACTAGCCCCAACACTTTTTACCTTATGGGTTTGGATGGAGAGAGAGAACAGATGCCAGTCAATGAGCAGCATCTAGAGTTGTACTTTCTATGAGAGCTTTGCACTCACATATGCTAAAAAATAAATGAGTATTTTGGGGGCTCTGCAGGGTAGTTAGTCAATTATCACCATTTCCTTTCACTGATTTTTTATTTTCAGCCTGCTGTTTTTTAATTTCAGATTGTTGTTCTACCTTTTATTTTCGCTTGCAGTTAGCCTTAGGTTAGTTCCTTTTGGTCTTTGAGCATAATAAGTTGTTCTGCACATGCATGAGTAGTCACAGGTCCTTTATTGTCCCTATTTTCTTTCCTTTCCTGCAAAATTTTGTTGTATTAAGTCAAATTCCCGAATCTGAGATCATTTCACACCTGGTCATTCCTTGAAAGTTGAACCTAAATGAGGGCATAATCTTGCATACGATGGTCAAGCATTGAGTCTAGTTGGCATGGGTAGTGTCAATGAGACACTAGGAGAAGTCTTGTGTCATCTTATTATCGTGTCCCTTCGTATGTTTCATCGAGTCAAGCCCTGTGGTCAATACCTCATCCAATCGTAGGGACATGGCATCGTTTGGTTATACTTTATTTGTTTTGCTTTGTTCTAGTGGAAGGGGTTTTCATCATTGCCTTTCTCTTAGCAAATCATTCCTCGTTGATTCAGACACATCAACTGAAGGTTGGTCCATAGGCCAGAGAGCCTTGATGGTCATTGGCCTCATCAGAAATCGTCTCGCATCCGATAGCACTGAGCATCACTAGCTCCTGATCAGATGAGCTTCATGAAAATTTCTGAGGTACTAAAGGCTGCTCAACAGATCTGTCATATGATCTCTTGTTGAGCTTTAAGTTTCTTCAAACTGTTTCACTGTTGTTTTATGACAGCCACTAAATCTGATTTTCTGCCCTTGAAAATCTGCCTTTAACTTTGTGATTGCATGCTCTTTTAAGGGTGCTCTTGCAAGTATTTTGGTGACCAAAGTTAGCACATGCATAAACCTTAAAACAAACAATACCCTCTTAGATATTTAACTACTTTACAGCTGATAATAACTAAGCACACGTGAAAAATAAACTCATGGGTTTTTGGTCCACACGACCGTGGATAAAACCCCCCAAGGGAAAACCAGTTTGCAGATAGATGTATATATAGAGATCTCAAAGCAAACTGCTACAAAGAGAAAATATAACAATGGAACCTGATACAATAGCAATCCTTTTCAGATTGCTTTGGAGTTCCTGAATAATGGCGCCCCTTTTAGACTTGTGCGCCCTTTCCTTTTTGTGCCTGCTAGAAGATGTTTGTGCCCTTAAATGTTCCTTTGCGTGATGGATGGATCGTTGCACCCTCTCTTACAGATCAAGCACCTCTCCAAGATCCAACCCTCACCACAAGCAAATATATATGCTTCAAGTGCGCCCCAACTAGTGCGCCCTCAACAAATGTGCCCCTCTCATGCTAGTTGTGCCCCTCACCAAATGGGTGTGCCCTCCACTAGCTCACACTCCAACCAAGAAGAAAACCCAAGCTAGATGTGCCCTAGCTGTTGAAATAATGTAACTACAAAGAGTATTCTTATTATTATTGATATATTATTCATAGGATCAATCCCCATTGTGGATTGATCATGTCGGTTATTGTAATAGGACCAAATCCCCTTTTGCGGATTGGTCAAAAGACAATTGTAATAGGCAGAATAAGAAGTCGGCCCCAGCAGTTATTAAAGAGACACGGAAATATAATAAAGATGGGTTTACCCACCCAGTTTGAGAAGTCGGCCCTGCCAGTGAAGAGACACTTCACACGTGCCAGACTTGTATAAATAAAGGAGGCTAGCGCCTCACTTAGACACAACTAACTTGCTCAGTTTGAAGGACAAGTTCTGATCTGTTACCAGCAAAGGAGAGAGAGAGTAGCGCATATCTAGGAGAGGACTTTCTGTATTAGCATAAGAGATCTTTTGGCATTGTATTAGCTATATATATTAAGGAAGTTTTCCTGGGTTTTCTTCCCCTAGAGGGTTTCCCAGAATAAATGTTGTCTCTTGTGATTGTGTATTTCTCAATGATCTTGGATTATGCTATTGTTATCTATTGAAATGCAAACATCTATAACAATGGCTTAAACAGTAACATGGTATCAAAGCCAAGCTGAAGGAAGCATCTTTCGCAAGCGAAAAACATCACTGTTGTTGTACCTGCAAATTAGGGTTTTTCAAAAATGAAGTTTTTCAGCCCTAAAACTATCTAGAAAGTTGCACCCTCCCCTAAGGATCAATTTGGCATCATTAGCGCACCTTTTCAATGGCTGGATTTCCCGAAAAGTGAAACCCTAGTTTCACAAAGTACCAGAAAACCAGTACCAGAAGTACCAGAGGTACCAGAAGCACCAGTCCAGAAATCCGCAGATCAGATTTGAAGGAGCAAAAGTTGGATTTTCTCGAATCAAACACACCAAGTTGCTCACCTCAGCCAAGCGCATCACCTCGTAAGTTCAGTTTTTTATTTTGAGCACTTTCATTTTTCGGTCATTTTCCTAGCTCCAAGTAAAGATCTCTGCAAGCATTAAGCTTGTTGACAAGTTAGAAGGAGTGGAAAACTTC
>ML797358.1:0-28448 GCA_009831015.1 Picea engelmannii
TGACTAACTCACTATGGAAAACTAGGGAGCATAGAGCACACCACTAAAAAGAAAGCCTAAAAAGATACAAGCCAAACAAACTACCCTTTTGAATGCTTCCGACCCAGAGAGATGAGTTCCTGATAATCCAAAGCATTCACAAAGGAAAACCACTGACCAGAAGAAGTAGTTACCCAGATCTTCAACCAATGGTCTTTTCAGGTGTCGCCCAAAGAGTACAGAGTTTGCCTCAGGTACCGCGACACACCCCTCATAGTCACATGCGTGTTAACCTACATAATGGAAACTAATCCACCAACTTGTAATCAACAACTAGAGGGTACAATCAACAATCGGGTGAGTGTATGAGTAGAGTAGCTAAGTATGAAGCTCCTCATGAGGCCTGAAACACAATAGGGACAAAATCACTCTTAGAGTACCCTGAATGGATCCAAGTGTCTTAGAGGTCTAACACAAGTCGAGATAGTAACATTACATGATTCACCCCCAATACACACTCTCCCAAACACTTTGTCAGGATCGGTAATGGATATATTTGTCACCATCCTCCACATTGCCTCGCGTTTGACTCCCATGTTAGAGGAGCTTCCCAGATTGAGTAATTACAAGGTGGATTTTTCACACCCTAGCACAAACACCTAAGTTAAGCTTTGGTTGGCCTTGGAGATTTTATCTCTCCACACCTAATCCAAGGCCCTAACCTAAGCTATTTGTGAACCCTATAAAAAGTGTTACTAATATATTTTAGATTAGTGCATTCATTTTATGGGATTTTCTTACTCAAGGAACGTAAGTGCAACTGATGTTGTTTGAGACTCTTGTAAAAAAGAGACTAATTAGAACACTAGCAAAGAATATTTTACACTAATTCTACAAATGAAAAAGAGTTTCAAGCAAAATGCATGAATAATCCTTCAAAAACTTGAAATGAAAACTTTTCTCTTTTCGATGCAACAATGCACAATGCAAGTTTGTCCTCAATGCGAGAAAAGTAAAGGAAGAAAACAAACAAGTATTATTTTCCTTTTAAATTCTTTTCAAGATGAGAAGAAAACAAAAGCCTATACTAAGATCTTTTTTATTTTTCAAATATAAAATGTAAACAATGCAATGTAACATGAAAATGTAGCTAAGAAGCTTCTTTTCTTTTTCTTTTTCTTTTTTTAAATGAACGCAAGGGAAGGGAAGGAAAAAGCTTAAACTTAACTACAATTTTTCTTGTTTTTCTTCTTTATCTTTTGAAATGAAAACTTAAGGAGGAAAATAAAGAAACTTTCTCTTTTCTTTTCAAGGCACACAAAGAGAGAAGGGAAACAAATAAAAAGTTGATTCAAGTCCTAGACCACTACCAGGAGGCAGGGATTTAAAAAAATCCAGAGGAGAACCTAAAAATTGTAAACAAACCTTCAAACTTTGAGAAAAATAGAGAAATAAAGAAAACCATACACAAGAGATTATATTGCAGCCTTTTAAACAAACTGAGACTCAAACCATGTCAAGCAATAGTCAAGAGAGGCCCCTAATACTCAGAAAGACGTGAGAAACCAAAAATTTCCTGAAAAAGGGAAAGGGTTTTGAAAAAACCCCAAATTTTGACAGACACGCGGTATGTGTTAAGTAAGAACGCATATGTACATGGTATGAGAAACCAACATGTTATTTACACATATGAAAAATATTAAAAAAAAAAGATTCAGACTTGAGACCCAATTCAAGAAACCTGGTAAACACCCATAGGGTGATCAAATACTCAGATAGACTCAGAAATTACAGATAAAACAAGAAATCAAACCAAATAAAGATCTCTTAAAGAGACCCTAAGGAGACTCCCTTGTGGAGTCGCCAATTATGCTTTGGGGAAAAATCCTCCTAGTCATGGTGTAATGGCTAGGAAAAACAATGACTCCTTAAAAGACAGAAACTAACCTATTCTTACCCAATCTCACAAACCCTAATGATTGCTTTTAAAAAATGGAAACATGAAAAAGATGAAGAATGACACCTTGTATCCTTTTGTTTGTAGTAGATCCCCTTTTCCACTATTTTCTCTTGGGTTGCAGGTCTCCTCCCAAAGCTGACCTGAAACAACTCAGAAAGCAATCTACAACAACATATATGCAATCGTTATTAACCTAAACATGTACTAATTCTAATGACATAAGCTGTAAGCATTAAAATTATTCACAATAACATAGACACATGAATTGGGAAAGGAAATCTCTCTTTATTGATAACATATAAGGAAGATTACAACCATAATATTTAATGTTGACACCGCTCTACAAACCTCGCCTGGGTTCATCCAATAAGACTCCAAGTGCATTAATCCCACTATCACTAGCAAATCCTCACAATCAACACGAAAAACTAAGGGGTTTTATGGATTTCATAAAGTGGATGAGAGAATGAGATTGTTGAGGATGGATACTCAAAACTAGATGCATAAGCTCATAGAGAAAGAAGGAGAAATTTGGGCAGAGCTTCTTTGCTTCTTCCAAAGTTATTTCAAATGACCCCCCTAGGGCCCTTTTGAATTTTGATGGTTATTCGGTTGTGAGAAGGGATACATGAGGTAAGAATGGTTATGCAACACAAAATATCCCATAAACCCCATCAGAGATAGCGTAATTTTTAATTTTTTGCAACTTTTGTGAGTGTACGCAACTTGTCTATGTATCAGGTAGCGTATGTATGTAGGATTCCTATGTATCAAGTAGCGTATGTATGTGGTATGGCTATAGATTAGGGTGTGTACACCTTGAAAATTACATTTTTGACAAGGAACTCCAACAAGAGTGATTTGAAAGTGTGTATATGGATGGGCCATGATAAAAAATGCACAGTGGTGGAATTTTGTACTAAAACACATATGGGATGCAAAAATCTGACATCCCTTCCTAAAACTCTTCTTCAATTGCATCATTGAAATCTCTCTAACAACTACAACTCTTGGAATGCCTTGAATCTTTCCTTGCTTCCCTTCTTCATCAAGACATGTGATTTTCTTATTGTAATAGTATAAGAAAACATGGTGTTTTTCAAACCAGTCCATGCCAATTAGACAATCATATGAATCCAATGGTATGATGTTTACATCTATCTTTGTATTGAGTCCATTTTGTCTATCATACAATCTTTAACAAGCTCATTGATCTTTATCTTAGCCCCTATGGCTAACAAAACTAACCAAGATTTCTTATGCTTAGTCCTTTGCAAGGGAAATAATTCAACAATTTTAGAGTTTATGTAACTATGGCTAGATCCAAATAATTAAAATTTTTATTGGTTGATTTTCAATATTATCTTCCACTTCAATCATGGGGGGTTGATATTCAACTTTCTTGTTGTCCAAGGCTGCATAAATCCTTGGCATTCTTCCTCCCATGTCTTCCACTATTTCATCCTCCTAAATGTTGTGGACAGTCCTCATTCTTTCCCCTTTGTGAGGGTATTCCCTATATAAATGATTCCCCTCACATCCCCAACATTGTGCAGATTACTACCTTGGCCTTTTCCCAAATGAATCTACAATCTTTTTCTCATTTTGGGATGATTGACCTTACTTATTTGATTGGGTGTTATTCTTGAAAAAGGGCGCCTTAAAACCTTTTTTCCTTTGATCTTGTTTCCCCCTCATCTTATCATTCCAAGATTTTTGGAAAACTGGCCTTCCTCATCTTTTCTCATAAAGATGCCTTTATTTCCTTATGGCTTCTTCCAAAGTTTTGGGGTTATCATATTGAATATTGTCACTATAGAAGGAGGGTAAACCACTTAAAAACCTTTGGAATTTGACCTTATCATCCTTGATGAAATCAACATACTTCAACAATTCAAAGAACCTCTTTTCATATCCATCCATTATCATGCTTCCTAACTTGAGCTCAAAGAACTCTTTCATATTTCTTTCATAATAATTATCAAACAAATATTTCTCTTGGAAATATCCTTTGAATTGTCTCCATGAGATCCTCTTCTCATCAAGGTTCTTGGCTTTATTAAGTTGATCCCACCACATGGTTTCTTTTCCTTGTAAGTGGCGGGTTGCAGTTATAGCTTCTACTCGAGAAGGGTAGTCACACAGTTGGAAATATTTCTTCATTTCCAATAGCTAGGCCTCAACCTCTTCTCCTTTCTTGTTCTCACCATTGAAAGTTGGTGGCTTAATCTTTCTAAGCTCACCTTGCAATATGTATGACTCGAGCCTCCTCCTCTGCCTCCGGATAGGAGACACACTTGGGATGCTTCTTGGCCCAGAACTTGCATGAGTTCTTCTGGTGGATTTATTTGGAGAATTATGGTGTCTTCTCATGCTTCTTGTTTTATATCATTCCCATGATCATCCCTTTTTTTATGGGATCTAGATGCAGTCACTTGTCTAGCACTAGTTGATTTCTTAGTGTCAGATTCCTTGTTGACTTTCTTATGAAACATGTTCAATATCTGAAGTATCTCCTCCTAATCCTTCATAATCATTTCATTATCAACTCTAAATCTATGTACTTACATATGCAAGCTTCTCATAGTTACATGCTCCTGCCTATCCCTTCTTCCATTTGACTCTGTCTCAACATTCCCCATGCTGACATGTATACCTATGAACTCTTCCTCATAGCTGTAATATTTTTGAGAATCTTCTATAACTCCGGTCCTCATATAAGAAACAATGTTTCTTTCCTGTACCTCTAATTCTACAAGAAATGTGCATGTAATAATTATTGTTAGAACATACATAGCATAAAACATTCCATCCATTAGAATACAAGTTATTTATTCATAAATTTATGAAGGACACATTACACCAATTCAAATTCTCATTCCTTAGATTCATTCCTCTATGAAACATATTTCTAATGGTTGTACCCTTGCCTCAATCTGAGTTCTAGGTGAAAAGTTACAACATCCATATGCTATAATTTTCCACTCATTTGCGGCTACAACAATCTCTTTATTAATTTCTGAAAATTTTTGTTGCCCCTTTCAAAATTATAGGTTGAAAAATGTCTTAGATTCCTCAATACCTTTCCAAGGACTATTATATTGCTCAAATCCGAGCTCTGAGTTAAAAGTTATGGTCCATAGAAGTTTTGACTGTTTTACCCAATTTATCCTTGTATCCTACAAGTGGTTTCTTTCACTCCCAACACATTTTTACATACCCAAATCCCAAATCTAAATCCACGGTTGTCTTATATGGTTCATGATATTTCCATAGACTAATCATGTGCCCCAAACAAACTTCTGAGCATGGACTTATGCCCTATGGAATTAAATTTGTCCCAAAATTTTACCCTTACTATTTTGTTTGTAACTTTCTCATATGAGCTTTGTTTTGCGAACAACTTAGTTCATTGGAAATCTCTCCTCGAGCTCTGTTATCTGAGTCGCGGAGTCAGAGTGTACCTTGGTACACTCTATTATCATGGGTTTCTATTGGCTAAAAAAAGTTGTTTAGACCCTCAAAAATGCCTTGCAAGTTAATGACCTTCAAAAACCACAAAATCTCACATAAAAATGATTGTTTTACTATGTTAACATCCCTTGAATCTGAGTCATTGATCTCAAATCAAGTGAAATATGAATTGCTTATTTTCACTCCATCGACCATCGATGACCGACATTATCCTTTGGCGCACACAACACTTTCCCCAAAATATCAACCCAACTTTCATCCATCGACCCAACTCCTCGACGAGCGATTTGCACACCCTCCAAACCAGCTGACTTGACTCAGTCGTTAAATTTTTCCATTGGTGAATGGAGCTCCTCAATAATATGACCGACACCCAACCATCATCCCATCATTCGACGATGATCCCCGCTGACTATCGAAATCACTTCCCCAATTCGGTCGACCCGACCATCAGTCATTGGCCACTTCTGGAATGGCATGCATGGATGTTGATGTGGCATGACACATCATCCTAAGGTATCAACTTGGATGATGTGGCACGACACATATATTTTGACATGGCATGACATGTGGGTGTTGACATGGCATGGAACATCATCACCCTCTTCTTCATTGGCCATGGGTCGATTCTCTTAGATGACCCAAAAATATTGTTGAATTCGGCTGATTCCCGACCATCGATTGTTCCCTTGGTCAAACTTCAAATCTTTTCCAAATCTGTCAACGCTCGACCATCGACCCATCAACTTTCAACGATTTATGTCAATGATTAAGAATACTTCGTTGAATCTTGCTGATGCCCGACCATCGACCCATCAGCTATCAACAATTTCTTTGGCAACCAAACCAAATTATTTGACAATTCGGCTAACCCGAACATCGTCCATTGGCCATTTCTCTTGGAAAACTTCAACACTTAGAAATTTTTGACATTCCTCTGTTTGATCTGGACCGTCGATCTCCCAATCGAAACGATATGAACTGTTGATTGGTCGAACTTAACCCAACTCTACTAACGAACCTCGATCATCGATCTAATCCATTCCAAAAACCATCGAAATAAATCCTAGCCATTAATTTTCTCAACCTTCAAAATGACTGAACATTACAAATTTTTAAATTTATTAAAGTGAATCTCGACCGTGGATCTAGAGATCAAACATGATCTTAGTCGTCGATTCGCCAAAATACATTTAGCTTTACATTGGCTATTAAAACTAAAAATTTGACCATTCCAGGTCACATTCATCTTTGCAACTTTGCAGATTGGATTCATTAAACTTCTCTTAAACCGAACCAACTCCTTTAAACTTGAATTTACTCATGAATTTGGGAAATTTCACTCAAATTTTATTTATTTTTCCCCTAAACTTGCACAGACAAAATTTTGCAACAATGAATCACACCAATTCACTCTAGGTCTTGGCCCATAAAAGCCCAATTTTTTAACTTGAGGCTTTGATACCATAATGTAACATTTCCCATCCCAACAGAGGGACATTACGGTGCAGAAAACTCACAAAAATGAAAATATAATAACTAATTAAATTCTTGTAGCTCCTAGCTATGATTTGCATACAAATTCAGTTATTTTTTGTTACAATTAATCACATGCATCTACAACCATTTAAAAGAGACATGAATGTAGCTAATAAACTTAATTACAACAACTTATAAATTATTTCTCATACACAGAGATCATGCACAACAATAACACATGTAAATAACACGGTAACAAGATAAAACACTTATCTTTTATAGACAGTTCTGCAACAAGCTACTTGGGACGGACGTTCCACCCAACCATATACTTGTTTCTCCAAATCTCAACAACAAGGCACCCCCAAGTTGAGACTAGTAATCCAAAAAATAGGGTTGCCTCTCACTGTCCACTCATAGCTCAGAAAACTCACAACCCACTGATATTCTCCTATACCTATCCTGATTTTCCACCATCTTTCTTCCTCTTGACCTACCCATCCCAAGGAATGTGCCCTGTCACTGATCTCATTCCCTCAGGCATCCCATTCATTTATCAGGGTCTCTCTGGCATAGGTAACTTGGAATCTCTCAGCTGGGAACTCAAGGGATGTTGTTGATAGGAAAACTACCAACAAAACAACAACAACCACTTGTTGTTAAAGTGAAACTCACATAGGAGTTCACTCTTTAGGCCTAACAACCTAGTTCTTCAGTTTCCAACTACAATTACACTCCAATATGCTCTGTCTTGCTCTAGAATTATTCCTCCATGGTTGCACCATCTCCAAGCTCTCTTCCTTTTTCTCCACTTGCTCCTCATGAAAAAACATTGACTAACTAAGACTATTGTAGTAGTCCATATGAATTTATCTCATTTTGCTTGCTTGATTGATTTACACACTTCCCAACCTGATTGTACTCATCCCCCATGTTCCCAATAAATTTTAGATGTCACACCCACCCTCTTACATGTATTCAACGATTGGCCTTAGAAACACTCAATTATAAATTAGAAGGTTCATATACAAATAACAATTTTAGGAAAATGGGTGGAGTTAATATACATGGGTAATCCCCCCTTGGACCCCTATTTTCCATTCTATTATACCCTCCCCTCTCTTGTGGATTAATTCATCCCACATCTCTGTCCATGTCCCCTTAGTAGCTAACATCACATTTTATTATTAAAACATAGAAATACAATTTGCATATTACATCGCTTGGTTGTAGCCACATATTATATCTACATTAAGCATTAATTAAACTGGGGATTATAGTGGGGATGTTACAGTAAAGGAGGGATCAATATTCAATTGGGATCTTATCCTTTCCCTCACAATACTAGATGTGATAGTGAGAGTCAAGTATCATACTCTGGGTAACCCTACAAATTTTTTCATTTCCTCATGCATGATTGATATCATATGTGACATCAATGTCTTCCCTAGAGTAGGATGGAGATGGACTCCAACTAAATCTCCCATTTAGGTCTACTAACAAGACTTATGGGAGAAAAAATATATGAGCTTCCTATAGAAACCTACCAAAACACCAGTTATGTATGTTTTCAACTCCTTCCTTTTCCTGGGTTGTAGTTGGTCATAGCCAAAAAGGGGCATGATACCTTAGACACAGGGAGAAAAAAGGTTATCTCATATCCCATCATCATAAATCTCAGCTTTAGGATTTTTCATTTGGGGTGGGAATCTCAAACTCTCATATCTTCATGAAAGACTGATGTGACTTCTTCAGCTAGTAAATCCAGACTATCCTTTTTGGTCTGCTTTGATTGAGATCTAGTTTGCATCTTGTGGGCATATCCCTTTTGGATCCAATCTTAGGGTTTGAGCCTCTCACATCCTTCTTACCATGTTTTCTAGTAGGGACTCTGTTTGTGTTCATAGGTGTCTTTTTATTCATGGTCATACTTCCCTTTTTATATTTGTTCCTCTCAGGCTTGATTACATGAATTTTCTTACTAGTAGATGGCTTCTTCATAGGTTTAATAGGATCTTCATAGATGATGATGACCTTCTCTGTGATAGAAAGTTTATACAATGCTTGATACTTCATCCTGAACTTGTTTCGAGCCCTTGTGCTTCATTTCCTTATCAATTTTTTTTACTTAGCCACGTTATCTTTAGAGGAGCTTGAGGATAAATATTTGGGATAGGCTCTTTAGGCTGTACCAGATCTTCAAATGCTTCTATTGTTATTTTAGGTTGCAAGTCTTCCATGAAAATCCTAGGTTTAGATATCCTTTTGGTCCTTCTAGAATAATTCTTATGTGCAAAAGGAAAAGGGTGCTTACCTCCACCTAGGATATGGGAAGACCCTACATCTTCTTGGTGGCTAGTTGGAGGAGCTTCCACATGTTCATCTGAAGTCTTTGAGTGAGCTGCTTTTTTTCTCTTATTTGAAGTAGAGGGTTGACTGGCGCTAGATGAAGTTTCTTTTTCAGGCTTAGCAACCTTATCATGTGATTTTGGAACAAAAGGATGCATGTTCTTCTCAAACCCCGACTGGATAAAAAATTTATCCCAAGTCTTCTACAATTTCCCCAGCTCAGATTTGACAAGTACTTTAATCAATTCCTGATGATAAATTCCATGAGGATGGGTTCTGGGGTTAGTTTGGACCTTCATGGACATCTTGTTGAGATCCCTCAAGAAATAATAGGGTAGATTCATTCTCTTAAATCCTTCCAGATAAAGCAAAAATCGTATATTAAATAAAAATACGATAGAATAGCGCCCCTCATAGGTGATGAATATTTTAAGCATGAGTAAGGATTCCATCCATTCATCAGCAATCCAATCCTTGGGAATACCTTTGGCCAAATTAGGGTCTTTTTGTTTAGGTTTCAAAAACTGATTTACATCTCCTCCTGTAATCAATTTATTTTTAAACCACGTTTCTCCATCAGTCGGGAGGTTGCAAGCAACTGCTATGGAATCCTCTGTAACCTGGATGACCAAGTTTGCAATTTGGGCCCATTGTCCATTGAAACTCTCAACAAGCGCCATGGTTGTAGCATAATGATTGTTTATTTTTCAATAATCTAGGCTTAAGCATGAAGTTCGTTCCATTTTAGCATTTTACTTAAACTATAAACAATTTATTGCATCAACTAAGATCACAAGAAGAAACACCATGCACAAGTTCGCAAGAAGTATCGTGGGAAACCCTTCTCAACAAGGGAATAAAACCCAACCAATCCTTTTCTATATTCTTCAAGAGAAATACATCCACCACCATAAAGACCTATCACACAAGAGGGTGATCACAAGCCCTAGAAGACTAGTGCCCAAGAGAGGTGCACACTTTTTCCAAGAAAAAGTGTTTGCTGAAACTTCCAAATTCACACTTGTGATATGATTCCTCAATGGGGAATTTACCTTTATTTATATTAGACTAAACCTGTCAACAATAGTGTCTATTGGCACAACAAGTCCAACCTCAATAACTTATAATATAATTAATAATTACCATATTAATTATCTTTTACATTAATTATCGTTCACTTTATGGTGCGACCGACCTGCACGCTTTACATCACAAATAGGGTTTCAGGTAAGTCTAACTGTTGAACAGTATAGCAAGGGATCTCATACACCCACTAGTTCTCAACCACTAGAGGCACATCCATCTGTGCTTAGCCACATGGATGTTCACATCTCTATCTCATTGTGTCTCATAGGAGAACCACACTCACTAGTTCTCAACCACTAGGATCAAGTTCACATGTGCTCATCCACAGGCACATCCAAACCAACAGTTCTTCTTTCTCACTGTGTTACATAGGATAATCATCTGGAGTATCACATCATATCAACTCTCTACTCAGAGGAGGCTAATACATCATTTCATCTCCGTCTCAGAATGATGCACCCAACTCATGGGATTTTCCACATGTTCACCTATGCTCATCCACATGCACGTCCAACTCAACAGATCTTCTTTCTCATTGTGTTACATAGGAGAATAATCTGGAGTATTATCTCAAATCTCTGCACAAAGGAGGCCAGCATAATGTTCTAGTTCTATCTCAGATAGGAAGAACACACCCATCTCATGGGCACACCCAACTCTTGGGCTTTCTCTCAGGATAACTCACTTAGTTTGTGTCTTGTAGGATGTCTCGCGCATCTGTAATCATCCACACTTCCTCTCATATAGGGAGGCATTCTCCATCAGGCCAAGTCTCACACAAAAGTATTTGAACTTCATCTTGGTTGTAGTCATCAACACTCCCTCTCAGCTAGGGATGTAATCTTCACCAAGCCAGTTTCTAACGGAAGTACTCAAACTTTGTATTGGCAAGCGTTTTGGTGAAGATATCTGAAATATACTCATGTGTATGAAGGTACTGCACGTGTACTGCTTTCCTCCGAAACATGTCTATGATATAATGATATTTTATCTCAATGTGTTTCGATCTATCATGAAACACAGGGTCCTCAAAGAGATTCACACATCTCTAGTTATCACAAATAATAATAGGATCCATCTGATGATCAAATAAATATGTCAAAATATTGAGAAGCCACACTGCTTCATGGACTTCCACACTTAATGATATATACTCTGCTTCTTTTATACTCAAGGCCATAGATATTTTGTTTCCTGCTGCACCAAGAAACCATGTCAAACTCCAAGATAAAACAACAACCGGATGTCTTCTTCCAGTCCACTGTACTATTTTTTTAATCTGTATCGGCATATCCATGCAAATTCAAGTTCACACTAAAGGCATATCTCAGACCATATCCAACTGTGCCTCATATATATCTCAATGCATGCTTTATTGCTATCCAGTGATTATGTCTCGGCTGACTCATGGATTGACTAAGCACATTCGTTGCATAACATATATCAGGTCTGGTGTTAACCAGATACATCAATGATCCAATCAATTGTCGGTACATATGTGGATCAATATCATCTGAATCATCATCATTTATTTATCGTCAAATCCATCATCATCGGTGTAGTCATGGATTTGCATTCTGTCGTACTGAACTTATTTAATATCCCCATTGTATATTTTCCTTGACTTAGGAAAAGTCTCATTGGTCCTCTATCATACTTGTTGTCCTAATAAGTAGTGCATCATACGCATATCCTTCATCTCAAAATTAGAAGTAAAGTCTTTCTTGTATCCAACAACACGACTTCTTGAATAAGTCATCAAAATTAGGCTCTCGTCACCAACAATGTAATAATATAGGTTTGGTTCAGCAATACCCTTGATGAAACCCAAACTCATCAAGAATCCATCCATATAATGTAGTTTCCAACTCATGGATGGTAGTATGGATGGAAGTGTAACGGGTTTACTGGATTGGGTGTCTCATCATAGGAAACTCCCTCTGCTTGTGGGAATCCTCTGTCTACAGATCTTGTTTTGTATTTCTCGACATTTCCATCAGCTACATGTTTGATCTTACAGATCCACTTGGAAGTCACCAAAAAATTCCCTTTTGGTCTCTGAACAATATCCGATGCATCATTTTTTAAGATATACTGGTATTCTTCTGTCATGGCATCTTTCCACACCCGTTCACTTGTTGCTTCTCCATGAAAAGAAGGCTCAGAATCAATGAAGTGGATCATGATTGAAGGGTATCTCAAAAAAATATTTTTCTTTTTCGAGATGTGCCTTGAGGGGCTTGTATGTTCCTTTGCCTCCTGCAGAGTTTTTCGAGCCTAGGCAGGCCTTTTATGCCCTACTACAATATCTTTGGGCATATCAACTGGAGCAACTGGATAGGCTGGAATAATGTTCGTCTCCCTCTGAACTACTAAAGGGGGAGAAGGTATTGTCTTACTGTCAATATCCATCTGAGATTCTCTAGATCTTTGACAAGCTATCTCTTATTCAAAGGAAACATCTTTTATTTTCTCAATTTGTCTCTGACCAGGGATGTAGATCTGATATGTCTTCGAAGATTCACTTGTTATTTCATAAATGTATCCTTTCTCCCTGAAGGGTCTAGATTGGGCATCTTCTCTTTGGGTACATGAAAATACACTGAGAACCCAAATATCCTGAAGTGTTTAATCTCGAGCTTCACTCTGCTGAAGGATTCTTTGGAAGTTATGTTTCTTCAAAATCTGGTGAAGACTCCATTTCTGAACATATACTATTTCATGCATGCTTCTACCCATAGAATCATAGAAAGATTTTTATCATGCATTATTGCATTGGTTACCTCAATGATGGTTCTATTCTTCCTCCTTCTCAAATAGTTTTGACTCCCTCTGAAGTCTGAAGTATAACCATCTTCCTTTGTTGTTAACCTGCTTAGAACAAGAAAACAGATGAAAGGAACCAAAACAAGAATATCTCCTAGAGGATAATAATGAGTATATCTCTAGAATCAAAACAATTTGTTGTCATAGCTACAACACCTACTTGTAATGTAGAAAAATTTAGATATGTAGTTTAGAGGCATGATAATTAAAACAATCAAACCTAGAGTCTTCACTTTGAGTGTGTTGTTCCTCTGAATACACTGAGATCCCTCTAGATCCATGACTTCAACAAAGGTTCCTTCCTCCTGCAATTTCCCTTATGACAATGATACAAATAATATATACAAGTGCATACCTGAGGGTGCTGATATGATTTCTCCAATGGAACCCAGTTGATCTATGTCCTCTAAGATCTTCATGAAGAAGGTAGTCACGGTGTCACCTTTTTTCATCTTGTTATTTTGAAGTTGATCGTTCAATGCAAGAGCTTGAGTAGATGATTGGCTTCCTTGTCTTGACGTCATCTTCCTTCCATTCATCAATAGTTGTCTCTGGTAAACCTTTTTTTTTTGTATCACCCACAATAAGTCTTCCTATAAAGTCTTGTCTTCCAAGAACTTGAATTTTCTTGATCCATCAATCTTATCTTCCATCATAGTTATGTTAATCATAATTTTAGATTCTTCACAAACCCTTGTCAAATGGGCTAGAAAACCTAACGGCTAGGATACACTAGCACTTTTAGGTTTTGTTGGACTTGTGACTACCAACAATAATCCTTTGATGGATAGGAGAACACTAGTGAAATGAAGAGCTTCTTCAATGAGTTGCAAAAACCCTAATTCTGAAATTCCTGTAAAAATTTAGTGAAACCCTAGTGCCAAAAAGTCAAAATGCTCGAAAATGCATCTGAAGCTTGTTGGAGGTGCACTGAAGGAGGCCGTACACTCCTATGCACTTTTATACCCAACATACAGGTGAAAAGTTTTGAAACTCCTCAGAGAGGTAGGTCGTACGAAATTTCTGGAAACCCTAGGAGGGTCGTACGGTTTTGAAGAAGAGAGAGGATGATTGAAATTTGCTTGTGCAATGGGTTCTTCAAGACCTTTTCTCTGAAACCATGTTTATTTTTCAATAATCTAGGCTTAAGCATGAATTTAATTCCATTTTAATATTTTACTTAAACCATAAGCAATTTATTGCAACAACCAAGATGACAAGAAGAAACACCATGCACAAGTACACAAGAAGTATCCTTGGAAACCCTTCTCAACAAGGGAAGAAAACCCAACCAATACTTTTCTATATTGTTCAATAGAAAGACCTCCACCACCATAAATACCTAGCACACAAGAGGGTGCTCACAAACCCTAGAAAACTAGTGCTCAAGAGAGGTGTGCACTTTTTCCAAGAACAAGTGTTTGCTGAAATTTCCAAACTCACACTTATGATATGATTCCTCAATGGGAAATTTACCTTTATTTATATTAGAATGAACTTGTAAATAGTAGTTTCTATTGGCACAATAGGGTCGACCTCAATAACTTATAATATAATTAATAATTACCATATTAATTATCTTTTACATTAATTATCTTTCACTTTATGGTGGGGTCGACCTGTACCCTTTACATCACAAATAGGGTTATAGGTAAGTCTGACTCTTGAACAATATAGCAAGGGATATCATACACCCACTAGTGCTCAACCACTAGGGGCACATCCATCTGTGCTCAGTCACATGGATGTCCACATCTCTATCTCACTGTGTATCACAGAAGAACCACACTCACTAGTGCTCATCCACTAGGATCACGTTCACCTGTGCTCATCCACAGGCACGTCCAACTCAGCAGATATTATTTCTCACTGCATTACATATGAGAATCATATGGAGTATCACATCATCTCAACTCTCTACTCAGAGGAAAATAATACATCATTTCATCTCTGTCTCAGAATGATGCACCCAACTCATGGGATTTTCCACACATGCACCTATTCTCAGCCACAGGCACATCCAACTCAACAGATATTCTTTCTCACTACGTTACACAGGAGAATCATCTGGATTATCATCTCAAATCTCTCCATAGAGGAGGCTAACATAACGTTCTAGTTCTGTCTCAGATAGGAACCACACACCCATCTCATGGGCACACCCAACTCTTGGGATTTCTCTCAGGTCGACTTACTCAGTATGTGTCCTGGAGGATGTCTCACACATTTGTAATCTTCAACAATGATGACAATCCAACTTAGTACAAAAAATATACCAAGCTTCCCTATAAAAAATGTGGCAATTTTATTCATAAGCCTCCATGATCTCAGGCCCTTCAGGCTCTTTCCTATTCACATGCCCACCTTTACCCATCCACGCAGCTGTGACAAGAAGACTAGACTCTTGGCTAAAAAGAAAGGATATGTCTACTGTGTAATGAGAATAATAGAGGATATATTGGTTATGTGGGTTACAATTCAAATTGACCAACTGATGTAGGTAACGAATAATGCGCCAGTTTTGAAAATATGTTAAAAAATAAAACCTCATCTGTGTAACCTTCTAGATAGCTGGCATGTATGAAATAAAATACCACCCATATTCACATTCTATGGTTGAAAACTGGTACTTGCTAACTATTTTTCATACTCATGAACTTTGCAGTAGAATGCACAACTTCCACGACTCTCCAAGGTACTCGAAATAATCACAACCAGGGACATGTGGAAGTTCCTGTAGCGCTCAACTAGATTTGTCCTTTTTCTTTCTTGGGAGTATTGGACTTTGAATCTGCAACCTACTAAGTTAAATAATCATGAAGTATAGATTCTACCATGACTTATGGCTCAAATGAAAATATTTTAAGCCAAGTGATGTCATCAAGCAACCATTTAAACATGTGTATAATTCCTTTTTTCTCCCTCTCACAAAACCAAGTCCATCTCATTCATTCAATCTAGTCATTATTTTAATCCCTTTAGGATAATATTTTAAACCTTTAACATAAATAATGTTAAATATTTATAACTTATACTAAATTTTAAACGACAAGTAGGAATGAATGAGGAATAAAACAATGTAGAACACAGTAGGTGTTAACAATGGCTCCATGGGGGATGGCGTTTTCCTTGTGAAACTCCAAGAAATTTGAGTAGACCTATGCATTCTAATACTTTGAGCTTAATACCATGCTTATTTGAAAACTGTGTTGTTCCAGCTCTTGAGCTCTGGACAAACTTTATTCAAAAACGTATCAGACTATAAAAAATAAAAACCGTTTCTGAAAACTGAAAGAATAAAAGCATCATTGAACCATTGGGATATGGAGTATTTATCTCCTTCCAAACTTCTGCAACTGTTCACTACCATACCTCCAACTTTGCAACTTATTCAAGAAAACTGAAAAAAAATGATGAAAACAAACATACTGATGCAATCCAAATGCTCGGGAAGCAAGAATTATCCATGCTACCCTACTCTAACTAGCTCTCCAAATTTTCTCAAGTGAATTCATGCTTCCAATGAAGCCATACGAGCATCTAACCAATGACATGTAATCCTTGTTTGCAGCTAAGTAAGAAACAATGAAGAGAGTATATCATGAAGAAATTTTTTTCCATGAAAAACATGTACTCACTGCTGCAAATTGATATTATGCATAAACGTGTAGCATCTGGGATCCTCCGAAAAAATAAATCTATTGACACAACAACTAGATCTTGAATCTCCTGATGAAATTCTAATTGATTCGTAAGATAAGATAACTCATGTGTACAATCTATTGCATTAAGCACTCTGCTATCCTTTTGTTTTGGGTTGAAAGATACATAACTCAGGATGATAAAATCCTCCAAATCAACTATCACTAGATCAAGGACAACTATTTCTTATTGTTTTTCCAGTTGAAGATGGGATTGTCTCTGCATATTTCCAACTTCATAAATGTTTTCAATTTCATTTTTTTGCAGGAGTGAAGGTTGGTGCATGTTTTTTTTAGTATCTTGAAAGATTTCCAATGATATCTGACTAAAATACATCAAATCCTTGTGATTTATAGCTAGAGTAGACACATCTTCATATCCATAACAATTAGAAAAAAATACAGCAGATGAAACTTCAAAAACCTGCTTATTTGCATCTACTCCACTTCCTTAAGGAAACATATCATTTTGGAGACCATTGAAAATCTGTTGATGATTGTGAGGAACTCTTTCATATTCAATGATTTATTGATTATCCTTTTTAGTTTCAAGCTCTTCTTAAACATAAGAGTCTGAAATATTTTCTACAAGAACTAACTCATTTTTAATTTGTTTTTCAACAAGATCTTCACAGAGTTCTTCATAAGAGGAACATTCTACTGTCTGTTGAATATAAGACTTAAAACTTTCACAACAATATTTAAGAAGTGTGTTAGTAGAATAATACCTTTTATAATACTTGTTGAATGTTGCATGGAATTCCTTCATAGAAGATATGTTGGAAGCAGGAAGAAAATGATACCATCTCCGAGCATCACCATCTAATGAGTATAAAACATCGTCATGAGAGCATCTTCATGATAGACAACCAGTTGATCTATGCACTGATTAAACTTGACGAGATGATGTGCAATATTATCCTCCTCCTTTCCACAAAAATAGGAAGAAAGTATGCGCATTCTGAGAAAGAAAGCACCAGATTAGGAAAACCGGGAACAATTGAAAAATTGAGAGGTGCAAAACTCTGATCCAAGATAAACTCCATTGCCATGGTATTTCTGTATCAGTAAAGTCGCCAACATGTTCTTCCTTCATGGAGTGGAGTCACCGGGTGAATAATGCAGTCTCTATTATGTGACCAACCCTTGTTCCCCATCAAAGACTGGATCTAATCTATGTCGTTCTCCTAGGGAAGATTAATTCATTTCCATCCCTAGAAACAATGCCAAAAGATGTTAGTGCTAGAAGTAAACTCAAGACTGTTATTGAGTTAAGCCTAGCACACCTTGTTTCAAAATGTTCAATAGGGGTTTTAAGATGGATAAATCCTTGCTTGATTTGAAAAGGGAATAATGATTAGATTTGTTAAGACGACTTACCTAAGTGCAACAATTTAGGCAAACAAAACTGATAGATTTAAGATTTAAGTGATGTGATTGAGAGAAAGGGAAAAACAAAGAATGATAAATACACCAATACTTTTTTTGTCTTTAATGTATTTATGCAGTAGAGGAATAAACCTTTATCCAGAATTCATTCTAAATAAGATTTAAGGAGGAAAACACCAATGTGGAAAAAATTACTAAAACCCTTTAAAGCAACCTTCTCAACACAAAAAACATTTGTCATAAGCTCGTATAACATCAAAAAAGTGTTCAGAGGAAAACACGAAGATGATAAACAAAGAAATATAACATACTAACCATCAATTTCATTAGCAGTTGAAGTCTTTACATAGGAAAGATATATCAAAACAGTCTTAATATATGTCATATCAACCCAAAAACAAGGATTCAATTCTTTCTTATTCTACATCATTTGATATATAGTGTTTTGAATTAGTTACATGTACTTATGGTCGATCCAGACTATCAGGGACAACTCAAAACCAATCCCTACAAAAGCTGAAAATGAATTTCAGCCTTTGACTGTTGATATACAAAATAATAATAGTTTTACAAAAAACCTCCTAGGATCTGGCAACAACCTTGCATAAAGCCCTATTTTCTTGAATTGCTCTACATTTAGATGATATCACTACAACATCCTCTTAATCCTTCCTAGATATATCTGATCTTCAAATATCCATACGAATCCATCCTTTGACAACTCAGTCCTGGTGACTAATTTGCATTTATCTTCGTATCCCAATATAGCCTTTTAGATCCACAAAAAATGTATAGATTCATAAAATGATCCATAATATTCTAGCATAGTTATAACCTTCCTCTGTTTCAAAAATATGAAACTAGGCGAGTTTAACAACAAAATCGGCTACTACAGGTGTTCCTGTAGCGACCTTGTTTATTGTGTGTGCAACTGCGGGAACTTCCTGTAGCGACCTACCAAAAAACCAGTTATGCATTTTTTCAACTCCTTCCTTTTCCTGGGTTGTAGCTGGTCATAGCCAAAAAGGGGCATGATACCTTAGACAGAGGAAACAAAAATATAATTTCATATCCCATCATCATAAATCTCAACTTTAGGATTTTGCATTTGTGGTGGAAATATCAAACTGTCAGATCTCCATGAAAGACTATTGTGACTGCTTCAGCTAGTAAATCCATACTATCCTTTCTGGTCAGCTTGGATTGAGATCTAGTTTTCATTCTTGTGGGCATATCCCTTTTGGATCCAATCTTAGGGTTTGAGCCTCTCACATCCTTCTTTCCCTGTTTTCTGACAGGGACTCTATTTGTGTCTGTAGGTGTCTTTTTATTTATGGTCATACTTCCCTTTTTAGATTTGTTCCTCTTAGGATTGATTAAAGGGATTTTCTTACTACTATATGGCATCTTCATAGGTTTTATAGGATCTTCATTGATGATGATGACCTTCTCTATTATAGCAGGTTTATGCAGTGCTTTAGACTTCATCCTGAACTTGTTTCGAGGCCTTGTGCTTCGTTTCCTTATCAAAATTTTGTACTTAGCCACATTATCTTCAGAGGATCTTGAGCCATGAGGAGTAATATTTGGGATAGACTCTTTAGGCTGTACCAGATCTTCAAATTCTTCTGTTGTTATTTTAGGTTGCATGTCTTCCATGAAAACCCTAGGTTTAGCTAGCCTTTTGGTCCTTCTAGAATTAGTCTTATTTGCAAAAGGAAAAGGGTTCTTACCTCCACCTAGGATATGGGAAGACCCTGCCTCTACTTGCTGGCTAGTTGGAGGAGCTTCCATGAGTTCGTCTGAAGCCTTTGAGCGAGCTACTCTTTTTCTCTTCTTTGAAGTAGTTGGATGACTAGCGTTATATGAAGTTTCTTGTTTAGGCTTAGAAACCTTATCACATCATTTTGTAGTAGAAGGATGCACGTTCTTCTCAAAACTCGACTGGATCAAAAATTTATCCCAAGTCTTCTACAATTTCCCCGGCTCGGCTTTGACAAGTACTTTAATCAAGCCCTGATGATAAATTCCATGAGGAGGGATTTTGGGGTTTGTTTGGACCTTCATGGCCATGTTTTTGATATCCCTTAAGAAATAATAGGGTAGATTCATTCTCTTTATTCTTGCCGAATGAAGAAGAAGTTGTATATTAAATAAAAATACGACAGAATAACGCCCCTCACAGGTGATGAATATTTTAAGCATGAGTAAGGATTCCATCCATTCATCAACAATCCAATCCATGGGAATGACTTTGGATCAATTAGGGTCTTTGTTTTCATGTTTCAAAAACTAATTTACATCTTCTCCTGTAATCAATTTATTTTTAAACCACTTTTTTCCATCAGTCGGGAGGTTGCAAGAAGTTGTTATGGAATCCTTTGTAACCTGCATGAACAAGTTTGCAATCCGGGCCCATTGTCCATTGAAACTCTCAACAAATGCCTTGGTTGTAGCGTAATGATGACCATCCAACTTAGTACAGAAAAGATACCAACCTTCCCGATCAAAAATGTGGCAACTGTCTTCATAAGCCTCCATGATCTCAGGCCCTTCAGGCTCTTTCCTATTCAGATGCCCACCTTTACCCATCTGCGCAGTTGGGACTAGGAGACTAGAATATTGGATAGAAATAAGGGATCTATATACTATGTAATGAGAATAATAGGGGATCTGCTAGCTCTGTGGGTGCCAATTCAAATCGATTAGTTGTTGTAGGTAACGAATAATGCGCCACTTTTGAAAACATGTTTAAAAAAAAACCTCATCCGTGTAACCTTCTGGACAGTTGATGTGTATGAAAGAAAATACCACCCATATTTACATGCTATGGCTGACAACTGGTACTTTCTAATTGTCTTGCATACTCATGAACTTTGAAGTACAATCCACAACTTCCACGACTCTCCAAGGTACTCGAAATAATCATGACCAGGGACATGTAGAAGTTTTTGTAGTGCTCAACCAGATTTTTCCTTTTTCTTTCTTGGGAGGATTAGACTTTGAATCTGATTCCTACTAAGTTAAATAATCATGAAGTATAGATGTTGACATGACTTATGGATCAAATGAAAATATTTGAAGCCAAGTGATGTCATTAAGAAATCATTTAAACATATGTATAATTTATTTTGTCCCCCTCTTACAAAACTAAGTCCATCTCATTCATTCGATCTAGTCATTATTTTAATCCCTTTAGGATAATCTATTAAACCTTTAACAACATAATGCTAAATATTTATAACTTATACTAAATTTGAAATGACAAGTAGGAATGAATGAGGAATAAAACAATGTAGAACAAAGTAGGTGTTAACATGGTAAATGAAGAATTGGATCAACTGAAATTGTTCTCTTATTATTAGAAATGACATAAATTGGTGAAGCAAAAACACAACTAAAGAAAAAGGAATGTATATAAGTAGTTGGTGGTAACAAATAAAGTTACCATGCTTGATACAAAGGAGATTGATCCAATGGCATTGCCATCAACAAGAGAAGCTTTTTCATAGGCCAATGTATCCAATGTTTGATTGATAACCAAGGACCTAGAAGATTACAAAAGAAGAGTGGATCTCTTAGAAATCCAAGTGGCCTACTACAAGGTATCTCAATGAAACATTGCATAATTTATTTACCATGATTTATAGATCCAGGGTCAATTTAATGAAGTCCAAATAGTCCTCTACAATGTCAAGATGTACTCACTCTCTACAACCAAATACAAGTGTGTCAAAAATAGCTAGAGAGTGTGCAAATCCAATTTGACTTGGTGAAGAAGTGGAAAGTCAATCTAGGTGAGACTCCTCTTGAAATTACTCACATGAGTGAAAAGGAAATCCTCAACAATGACACTGGATTCAAATGCTAGAAGGAATCTTTCCAAAAAGAACATGAGAACATTGAAGAAGACTTCAACAATTGCGAGGAACCATGGTGGGCCATGAAAATTGCATACAAATAAAAAAATTTCATTTTTTGGGCCTAGTACAAATTTATATCCTTAGGCTATAAATTCAATCCATTCAATCCATTCTCAAAATCAACAAAGCATGAATGAATGATTGCATAGAGACTCCAACTAGGGAGACAATTTTAATAAATTCATTCATGGGGAAATTAGAGAAGAGTCTAGGGAAGGTGGACCAAAATGTCACCTTATTCAAAGTCCTAGTAAAGCAACATAATTACCAACATGCTAACAATACAAAAAATATTTATAAAGTTTGGGAAAATTATATAAGGAAATATGTAAAGGAATATCAAGAGATGGGAATTGAAACATTTTGGTTTCACCCTGATCATTTTGTTTTTGTATAAATACAATGTAAACTAAGGAGAAGGGGATGTTTGCTTGGCAATGTAGACTTATTTCTTGTTAATTGAGAATCTTGTTGACCATAAATGTTTTTGGATATTTTTTTATGTTATGTGATTGTTGAGACTATTCTTTGCTACTCATAATATTCATAAAGCATTGTGAGATTGGACATTCCATGTTGCAAATTTTACTCATTGTTGGTTTTTGTCTATTCTTACTTCCACTTTAAATTGTGCTAACATATGGATGTGGAACTATATATTTTTATTTAATAATGTATTTATCTTTATTTATAGCTTGTTATTTGAAATTATGCAATCAATAATATAGTAAACTAATTTATGTTTATTGCTTGCATTCACTGGGGGGGATTTGAGGTCCAAAATAGACCTTCTAAGGAAAATAATAAAATGATAGTTAAAAAATAAAATATAAGTTATGAATTTTCAAAGGGAAAGAAAGGAAACTACTTTTTTTTAATCGTATTTTGGACTTATCTCCTTATAGGTTTACTCAAATTTCAAGTGTAGGAACTTGTTGGATGTGAAATTTAATTCAGCATCCAATGAGTGTTTGCACTTGAAATTTGAGTAAATTTCACATCTAGTGAGTGCCTACACTTGAAATTTGAGTAAACCTATAAAGAGATAAGTCAAAAATACAATTTTAAAAATATTTTTTTGCATTTCCCTCCAAAAATTCTTACCCTTATGGTTGTCATCATCATATTGAATCCTATTAGTTCATTTAAAGTTGATTTTGATAGTAAATGTTTTTTTAGGCCCATTTTTTACCTTAAAATTCCCCTAATGCTTTCAATTGGTTCAATATCCATTTATAGTTCTTTATTCAAAGCTAGGAGCCTTAGAATATGATAACTTAGGTTATAATAGTGATAGGAATTTTAGAATTAAATTGATAAAATAGTAATGGTAGTCGGGACATAATCCTAAGGGTTTTCCATTCCAAATGGTGAATTTTATAATTGGTCCCTTTCCCTAGGTAAACATGTGTACTTGATAAAGGGCATTTGCCCACATCAACATTTTGGTGTTAGAAGAAGGGTCACACATTGTATGGCTAGTAGCATAAGTCACTTGCCACATGGATATTCTAGAAACAAAAATCATTGTGAACAACCACCAATCCACTTAGTAATCAAAGATGAAATTGGACCTTATCAAATCCTATTTTAGAGCCTAAATTCTAGGGTATATAAGTTGAATTCGAAAATGAACAATTCTTAAAAACCTAACCTCCAACTGAGTCTAATTCCAAATTTGAGTGTCATTTTTCTATCCACGGGATTGAATTGCAAGCTTTTTGTCATATTACACAAGCTTGTGCTCTCCAATTCAATCAATTACCCCTTATGCATCAATTACATAGACATAGCAAGGCCCATAATAATGCTCATATAACTAAAGAAGAATCTTATGTATGAAATGTAAATGATTTGGTCACTCATTCTCTTGATGAAATACACAAAACTTTGAATCAAATTCCATCGATGCCTAATCCTATTCCATCATCAAGCTCTTCAAACTCTCATTTTGACACCAAATCTACTAAAGAAATCCATAATACCTACAAAACCATCTAATACATCCACAAAAAATATAAGTTTGCATGTATAAGTTGTTATGGATAATTTCTATAGAGAAATCCAGGCTAATCAATCAAAGAAAACTTTTAATAAATGTAACTAGCCTAAGGGTTTTACCCAAGAGGATGTAAAGGAAGAAGTTGAAAAGGATGTGAAGTAATAAGAGAAGATATACATGGTTATATGGGATGTGTTTCCTAGTTTCAATGATGAAGAAGAGGAAGTGGTAGGGGAAGTGCATGGCACCTAGACAACGTGAAGTAATTATAACCTCAGAGGCAAGGGAGAACCTACTTCAACTACCCCTCATATTCCTTCACCTATAACCACCAAGAAAATTACAACGACTGCTACTTATGAAAACCATCAATAGCCAATTCATTTGTGGTAACAATGGAATATAACATAGTAAATGACATGAATAAAATGAAAGAAAATGTCTCTATGTTCAAATGTTGTAGTATTGCTCGATAGAGGAAACTATTATTGAAGTCTCTCAATTGTCACGTTGAATCAAAACAGAAACCAACAACAAATATTTAGCTAAAATATAAATCAGTTGTTAATGTAGCCATTATTGGGTAAAAATCAAAGTCACAAACTCCTCCTTTTTTGTTGACTTTTGAGATATTCAATCACAATGTACATAATTTTCTGGTTGATTCAAGAGCATCATTGATTGTCATGCAATTCTCACTATGTCATAATATTAATGCTAAACCCACCAAATTCACTACTATGTAATATACCAGATATAAAATGTATGCAGAACTGAAATAAAATGCTAGTAATGGCAGAATAAGTGCAATATAACCAGAACATTCACCACAATAACACTAAAATGATACAAGAATAACAATAGAAATAACACTTTGAATCTGAAAGAAATGTTCACGGGCCTCTTCGAGGGGGCAACCTCCAGTTGAGCAGAGCTCTATTACAATAATATCCAAGCTAGGGTTCTCATAGCCTCGACTCCTATTTATACTAAAAAGAAGCATCTAGAGGAAGATTCTTCTAGAAGTGGAAGCTTCTATTAGGTCTTATTACATCCACCTTATTCTATTTTATTGGAAGGCCTTATTAATATTTACCTTTATTACATCCGAATATATTGTTCTATCTATGTGCGGGTTAGGACCCTAACATGTCCGCCCCCTTAAAAACAGCCTTGTCCTCAAGGCTAGAGATGAGGAAATTGTTGCAGAATGGTAGATGGTTCCCAAGTGGCATCTACTGGAGTTGTATCTTTCCATTGTACTAGCACTTCCTTGATGGTTCTCTGACGCAGGCGACGCTCACGCTGGTCCAAAACTGCTTCTGGCTGTAGCCAAATGGATCCTTCTTCAGCTAACTTTGGAAGGTTGGTTTGAAGTTGGCACTTAGCTCCAATCACCTTCTTTAAGCATGAAACATGAAAAACAATATGTAGCTTCGAATTGATGGGTAAATCTAGCTGATAGGTGACTTGTTCCACTCACTTGAGTATGGTATAAGGACCATAAAATTTGGGTGCTAGCTTCTGACAATGCTCGGCCTTGAGTGAAGTTTGCTTGTAAGGTTGTAGTCGAAGAAATACCTGATCCCCTTCTGCAAATTGATGTTCAGAGCGACCTTGATATTCTTGTTGCTTCATGCGATTTTGCGCCATGACCAAATTCTCTTTGAGGGTACGAAGAATAGCCTCTCGAGCTGTAAGTGTTAGGTCAACCGCCTGGACCTTTGAGGAACCCGGTAAGTATGAGAGAACAGAAGGTGGCTTCTATCCATATACTGCTTCAAAAGGAGTCATGCATGTAGTTGTATGGTATGAAGTGTTGTACCACCATTCAACTAGGGGTAACCATTGAGCCCACTAATTTTTCTTTTCCGAGGCAAAACACCTCAAATATGTTTCCAAACACTTGCTGACAACTTCCGTTTGGCCATCAGTCTGGGGATGATAAGTTGTGCTGAGATGAAATTCGGTGCCTTGTATCTTGAACAGTTCTTGCCAAAAATTGCTTTTGAAAGTTGGGTCACGATAAAAAACAATAGAGTGCGGCATGCCATGAAGCTTGAAGACATGATCCATGAATATTTGAGCCACCGTGGATGCTGTAAACGGGTGTTGAAGGGTGAAAAAATGAGCATACTTGGAAAGGCGATCAAACCACCATGATGACAGATTTATTTCCCGATTTGGGTAAGCCGGTAATAAAATCCATAGAGATATCCTTCCAAATAGCAGGTGGAATCAGGAGTAGTTGTAGTGTGCCTGACGATTTGACTGTTTCTCCCTTGTTTCATTGGCACACATCACATTCAACTACAAAATTACGAATGTCCTGTTTCATACCATCCTAGAAAAAGGAACGTTTGACCCTTTCATAGGTTTTGGTGAACCCGGAGTGCCCTGTTGTGGGTGTAGCATGAAGCTTAGAAAGTACCATGGATTTAAGCTTTGATTGTTTACTTAAATACAAATGGCCTTTGTATCAAAGTACCTCATGAAGCCAAGAGTACCCTGGGGAAGCTAGAGCCTTGGACTACAATTGGTGGATCAACTGCAAACTTTTGGGATCTTGTAGCCATTCCTGGCGAATGGCTTGGAGCCAATCTGGTACAATGAATGAAAGAGAAAAAAGGGATCCTTCGTCTTTATATTTTTGGGAAAGTGCATCCGCAACCACATTGTATTTATCTTTCTTATAAATGATCTCATAATCATATCCAAAGAGTTTAGTCACCCATTTTTGTTGTTCTGGGGAGGAAATGCGTTTTTCTAGAAAACACTTGAGGCTTTGATGGTCTGTCTTAATTTGGAAACATTGCCCCAATAGATAAGGACGCCACAGATCCACGACATGCAGAATAGCCAACATTTCCTTTTCATAGATGGATTTGCCCAGATTTCTTTCAGATAGTTGCTTGCTGGTAAACGCCAAAGGTCGACCCTCTTGCATAAGGACAACACCAATTCCTTTCCCTGAGGCATCACATTCCAACACAAAGGTATTTGTGAAATCGGGGAGGGACATGACTGGAGTGGTGCACATGGCCATCTTCAAGGTCTGAAAATCTTGAGAAGCAGTTGGATTCCAAGTGAAAGGGTTATTTTTTAGGAGAGCAGTGAGAGGTGCTGCAATCTTCCCATAATTCTTAACAAACTTGCGATAATACCCTGTTAAGCCTATAAATCCATGCAAGCTCTTAAGACTCTTTGGGTGAGGTCAGTCTTGCATAGCTTCAATCTTTTTAGGATCCACCCTGACGCCATCTTTTCCAAGCAGATGACCCAAGTATTATACTTCTGAGGAGCCAAAAACACATTTAGATTGTTTCAGGAAAAGTTGGTGCTAAGAGAGTAGATGGAGAACTCGATCCACACGAGAAATATGGTCTGTCCAGGTTTTGATATAGATGAGGATATCATCAAATAAAACTAAGACAAAATGGCAGAGAAAAGGATGGAAGACATGATTCATGAGGCTTTGGAAGGTGGAGGGGGCATTACACAAGCCAAAGGGCATGACCAAAAACTCATAGTGTCTCTCATGAGTTCTAAAGGTAATCTTTGGAATGTCTGACTCTTTCATACATATCTGGTGGTAACCCGAATGAAGATCCAGTTTAGTGAAGAATTGGGCACCACTCAATTCATCCAGGAGGTCATCAATGATAGAAATGGGGATATTGTCTTTGACGGTAAGTTTGTTGAGGGCACGAAAGTCAGGACACATTCGCCAAGAACCTTCTTTCTTTAGGACCATGCCCACAGGAGACGAGTAGGGGCTCGTACTAGGGAGGATATCACCTGCATTAAGGAGTTCCTGGACCATTTTCTCAATTTCATTTTTTTGGGAAAAGGGGTGACGATATGGACAAATATTGGGAGGAAGGCTTACGGGTACAAGGGGAATGGAATGATCATGAACACTGTGGGAAGGAGGGAGGCCTTGGGGAGTGGAAAAGACCAATTGATGTTTAGAAAGGATGGCTTGGAGGTCTTGCAGTACCGAGGGTGTCTCTGTTGCTTGTATGGCATGGAGTTGGGCGATAATGCCAGAATGACCCTTTTTGAGCAAATTTTTCATGCGATGGGAACTAATGATCTCAGGTGAACCGATGGTGATGCATTGGAACTTATATTGGTGGCCCTCCTGGTCGAATTGCATGGTTAAGTCTTTAAAATCCATGAGAATGGGACCCAAATTCCTTAGCCAGTCTGCACCCAACACAATGTCACAACCTCCCATGTCGATAGAAAACATATGGGATTTCAGGTGGTAGTCACCA
>ML797358.1:44223-56676 GCA_009831015.1 Picea engelmannii
CACACACACACACATGTCCTTTTCCCCACAAGTGACCACGAATATGACAATGGGCATATCCTTCCATGATCTGGACTTAGGGGATATCCCAAACTCTTCCTTTAGCCTTTCCCGAAGTGCTCTTCTTCAAGTTTTTGAACTTCTGCCACACGTTTCCTCAAATTCTTCGGCCCTACTATAGTTTGGTTTTTGCGACCTCAAAAAATTCTAGACCTTTCGTTCACAAACCTCTGGATTATCGAGCCCCAAATTCCTAAATCCATTTCCATGTGATCCTTTTGCTGGGATAAACAGCTGGAATCCGTTCGCGACTTTGGACTTCAAAATTCTAATTTCGACAAGTCTCCAAACTTACCAAACTCCGAAGTGTTGAAACATCTTACGACTATCCTCTGTGTAGAACTCCTAGATCTGATGGTCTAGAATCGTTCGTCTCCCTCCAAAACGAATCTCGTCCATTGAATTTAGTGAAGACTCTGGGGACTTCTCTCCTCGAAGAATTTCCACCGCTCTCCCTCCTGAGATTTACTTCTTCTACCTTCTCTTGTTCCTCTAAACACTCTCTTCGACACTTAGTCAAATTATTGATTTGTGCACACCTTGCAACAAATTCTCTTCCACAGTCTACTCCTTTGTGGATGATTTTGCACTCCTTGCGATTGTTCTCCAACCGCTTCTATCTCTTGTGATTGAAATCACGCTACTTCTCCTAAGCTTTCAAATCTGAAAACTCTGTCACACACTCCTTGCTGAGCTTACAGAGTGTTCATTAACTCAATGAGTGTCTTCTCCTTGATACTCCTCTTCTTGAAACTTGAAATAGAGTTAACCTTGTGCACACTTGCACCTGCTCGATGCCCTCTTGGCATAGCTCTATAGAGTCTTCAAGAACTCTGTTAAATTCTTACTCCTGTGCAGAATTTCCTCCAGGGTATTCATTAACCCTGTCTCTCTATGCCTCCTCTACACAATCTCTTCTCCAATGTATTCAACAACCTTGAGGCTCCTCTTGAGTCTGTAAATGTTCTGATGTGCCCTGCTGGCATGTTTTCTCCTGAACTCGAAGCAAAGTTCAAATACGCACTCCTTATGTTGGCTACATAGTTTCAATACCTTGTTGTGCACTCCTTGCATAGCCTAAAGAACCCAGAAACAATTCCAACAAACTCTCAAAGATAGTGGAATCTATATTCACCCTGCAAATGGGAATTATTCATACACATCCTCAACATATGCATATAAACACACATATGACATTCATTCATAAAACATATAAACACACAGAATCATATGCAGGAATAACTGGTTTTTGTATTATCTATGAATATCTATACAGAGGTTTGCAAAGGTTGGACTACAATAGAGTCTCAACGCTCTATCCTCTCTTGAGCTCTCTACTTTCTCATATCTTCTACATGCTAGCGTGTCCTAATGAAATCAGATACAAATATGTTTTTACAAAAGAGGGTCTCCTCAAGCCTTTCCCTCCAAGCTACCTAAATCTCATTAATTACATTGAATTACATTCAATGGCCATCTAGTCTAGATCGGATCTAGATCTCATCAGCCTGTCAGCCATTAAAGGCGACCTTATCTCCTGCCTGCATAAAGGCATTGATTTGTCTCTTCCAATCTTACAGCATTTCATTTCATTTAAATTTATATTTGAAATTTAAAAATGAGGGCAAAATGAGAGGGTTTGCGCCTCTCCCCTCCTTGAATGTGCTTTGACGTGTTGGAATGTCGACGCATTGCTGAGGTGGAGCGATGCTCCTGCATCACTAGTACAATTAATTAATGTATTAATTAATAAACTAGAATATTAACTATTTAATTAAATGTTTATTGACTATGTAAATTACATTGCATACAAAAATATCTAGAAGCATTAAATACCTTCTTTGACTTTGATTGATGGTTGGTATAATGAATTAAATGAGCATGGTGGGTTGTCATGTACATTTTGGGGAAAATTATCAAATTGCATTTATTAGCTAGCATGAGAAGAAAGACTTTGCATTTTATTTATTGTTGTTTAATGCAAGTCATTTATATTTTAGTTTTATTTTCAACTTTTCCCAAAAATCTAGATAAGGAAGGTTGATGGCTAATAATGAGGGTGGTTGAGGAGACTTGGGGAAGGGTGTATGGAAACTTGATAAATAGGAAGAGAGGTTAGAGCATGTGGGGGAGGTTTGATAATTCTTAGAAGATATAATTCTTGTGATGGTCTTCTTAGATTATATGTGTTTGTTGTTCTTGGAGTCATGGGCATGGACAACCAAGAAACCAAAAGGTTTCTTGGAGCAAGGAAGTCGACTAGGCTCCTAGTTGGTTGGGAGGATTATGTTGTTTCACTCTGGGCAAGTGGGAAAATAATGCTTGGAAGTAGTCAGGACTACATTGCAACTGATGAGCTTCAAAAAACCGAGGAGGTGTTCTTCAGTGGTATTTTTTTATTGATATTTTTTTTATACGCTTATGTTTTAAGTTTTAAATCTTAGAGTTAAGATATTACTCAATTCATCATGTTATTTATATTTATCATTGAGCAAATGTAGAAGAATTGTGTAAATGAAAATCAATGAAAGTATGTTAAAACACTCATTATTGCGTATGTAATTAATGAATGATTAATTGCTTATCATCATGTAGAGGGGTGCTACATTTGGTATCAGAGATTAGGTTCAAAATATAGGACCAAAAAGTGACACCATTTATGTGTATTCTCTAAATCAATTCTAATGAGATAACATATTTAAAAGGGAATGAAGTAGATATCTCATTGTCCTTATAACCTTAGAATCCTTGAATGAGGATTATAACTTTTAAAATGAGGTTGATATATGTTAGGTTGTGCCCAAAATCCAAACATAATAGAAAGTCAAGTTTCCATGGATGGTTGTAGTTTTCAAAAATCTGCATACACAGAACTTGTCTTCCTAAAATAGGCAAAAAAAAAAAATGAAAACAAAAATTTTATGAAGCATAAAATGTGTAATCCTATAAGCAAGCCAATGTGTGAAAACAAAATCTAAACACCATGTATTTTCCAATTCATCCTAGAAACTATATCTACCAGAGATTGCAAGCTTCAGAGTGTGGAAATCAATGGACATCCTACCTAAGAAAGAAAATCCCCTCCCACAAAGTTGAACTAGTATATATTTTAATGAATACAAGTCATGAATCTAAAATCTCGATAAACAATTGCAGGATCGTAAAGAACACCTCGGGAAACGTTAGAATGATCCTTCACCAAAATGCCTATAAAATACTCCATAGGAAATCTTCAACCATTAAACTTTATACAAAATAAAGGAAACTCATCCGATGACACAAAAATTAATATTATAAGCAAGATTGAAGTCATGTCGAGGACAAGCATTGAATGAGATGTTGATGTTTTCTTGTTTTAGTATTGGGCACATGTCTACTCTATCACTCTCTACCCATTTTAGTGTGCATGAATATAGATATAAGTTGAATTATGTACTTGTAGAATGCTCTTTGGGTCAGTAAAGACTAAGAAAATGATGAGTTTGAGTGCTTGAGTTGTGTTGTTGGAGGAGGTTGTTCCACCATTGTTTCTCTCAACCTCCTCACATGGAACAAAGTGCCAATTGTTTCATGTTGTCGCTTGGTTATTGCCCAGATGGCCTCAAAAAGTTGGGAGCCATTCAATTTTCATTGTTTAATGTTGAAATGGTATGACCCACTGAATGTTCCCAACAGTATAGCCAACCTAGATGGGATCATAAGAAATTTCTTATGCCAAATAAAATTTGTTGAACCAATATTTTGAGTTTTCCCATGGAAAAAACACCCCATAGGAAATTCTTCCTTGCATAGGCCTATGTTAAGAAGCCCAGTGAACCCACCTGATGACGGTGGTGAAGAGGAGGATCCAACGCCATGATTATGATGAACAACACCTATAGATTCATCATGCAAAGAGGTGTTATACATAGCTCTCCTTGTTTTTTTGTGAACTATGGTGTCATCAGTCTAGAGATTGAGCTTAACTCTCCCGACATGTCACGCTTTGGGTTACATGTGGTCATTGCTTCCTCTTTCCCATATTTTATTTATGAAATTGTTCTAATTAATTATAATAAAAAAAGGGACAAAACCTTGAGAGTGGATTATTGAAATAAAGTCACCCAAAATGACTGGATTTGAATTAGAGAAACTCGTATGGGGTGAAGATATTTAGAATCGATCGAATTGGCTGAAAAATCCTCAAATATGAAGAAAACCCTAGAAATTGTACCCAAACCCACCTACAAATTGCATTCCTCCTTGCTTGCTTTGAAAACCTGCTTGGTTTGTTTAATAAGATTGATATTTCAAGGGAAGGATTCCTTGAAGTCATGAATGATGGACGATGTGGGTAGAAATAGGGGTTTTGCTGAAATCGTGAATTAATGATTGATATGATACATGAATTATCAACTGAACCAGAAATCAAGAAGGCTCCATGCTTACGATGGGAGAGTGTTCTTAGGACTTTCCAAGAATTGCCATTCTCTGTATAATGAAGTTTCTAAAAAAAAAAACTTAACACATTAACAACATAACTATGATACGAACTATGCTATGAATGATTGCTTTCATAAGATGCCCTAGGGTTCTTCTTGCTTAAAATTTTGTGCAATGACCAAAACTTAATATCGTAATATTCAACACCGATTGCAAGAAATCCTATGAAACGAAGAAATTTGAGAGTGTGTACTTGCTTGGAATCATGCCACACTATCTGCAATTTGCTTCCTTTCATGTTTACAGAGCCTTCTCTCACTCTTTTTCCAACAAACAATATCACTGATAACAACAATTAAATAAATTAGTCACAATAATCACGACTTTCACATCATCTTGGACAACTACCTCGAAGCAATAGGATAGGATGAAGTCAAGATTTTGGAAGCACACATCAACACAATAATGTGGAATATTTTTCTCTTTGCGAGGTTATTTGGTTTATAATAATATGTTATATATATAATATAACATATTAAATGAGTTTTGTTTGATAAAAATAACTTACAGGTTTGGTCCCGAAAATAAAATATACTCATATTGGAGCTTAAATTGGGGAGGGATACTTTGTTTATAAAGACATTTACACATAGCCTAGTATGCACTATAGAACTAACAGAGATTAAAACTAGTAGGAGAACATACTTTAGTGAATCTAATTCATCTCAGGGCGTTGGCTTTGGCAACAACCCCATATAAAATGTCAACCACGTATATATTACTTCATAAGCCAACACCATTAACCACGTATATATTACTTCAAAAGACGACGCTAGTTGTATCTTAGCATAAGCAACAAAGGAAGGTAACCGCGCCATTTATTATCAACATAATAAATTTGATTTGACCTCTCCAGATAGAGTCAGAGTCATCCATTTGAGATAAATCACTGTATATATACATAATTAGAACCCATCCATCTTCTCCCATACCTTGCGCCCATTCCCCACACCCACATGAAATTGTGGAATATTTTTTTGAACACTACAAAGATATTGTTTTTGGAAAAATAAATTTCACCGACGGTGCCACTTGAAAGAAGTTTAATACCTGGAAAGCCATGATGTGACTTCTTATTCATTCATTTCAGATCTATTATGTAATAACTGAGACAGAAATAAAGACTCATTGACATGAATCCACTCACAACCAACTCCCAATCAAACTGCATGCAATAAAATATGTCTCTATCTCTTCGTGTTAAAATAGTTCTGAAAAAAAAAAAACGTCGTATCGATTGGATAGAGATTCGTCATTTATAATATATGGTGAATTAATTGCATGAACATTGAAATTCCAAGCCACTCTCCTAATAGCATACTCAGTTTGTAAATCGCTTTCTAAGAGAGATACGGGGAGTGAGTGGAACCAAAAAAACCCTGAATAAAGTGATGTGAGAACATCCATACATACATTCTACAAAGCATGATCTTCAACACTATGAAGATCTAATTGTTGAGATTTATATGGTGAGTGTTTTCAGGAAAATTCGAAGAGACCACAGTACTGTCAATGGAGTGTCGATGTTTCAGATCTATGGATTGATGTTTCAGGATCCATCATTAGGACAAGAAGCCTGGGTTTAATTGTGAGAAGAGATGGTTATAAATACCTTAGTTATGGGGGAATTATGTGTCGACTAGAATCTTTGGTGAATAATTTAGATTAGGTTTATTTAGTTAAGTTTAATTATATTTAGGGTTTTGCTAAAAGATTTCTTTAAAAAAATTATTTCAAATTCTATATTAAAATATTTTTAAATTTTTATCATTAATTTGAATGTGTTCTTTGAGGTATAAAATAAACCATTATTTAAAGTGTTATTAATGGTGTTGTTTAGAAAAGAAAGTTTTATATTAATTAGAAAGAAGAGAGGTTATTATGATGTTGTTAGTGATTTTATAGGGTGGTAGAATTTAAGTTTTAATAAAATTTTAAATATTAGTTTTGTTTTATTTAGATAACCATAATCTAAATATTTTAATGGTGTTTATAAGAAAGTTTTATATTCATTAAAATAAAGAAAGGAAAATTGTTAGTGGTTTTATATGTTATGAGTAAATAATAAGTTATTTTAATAGATGTAGTTGTATTAGGATATGATTAGTGTTTGTTTATCTAGTTTGTTGGTGTTATTTAATCAATTAATAAAATAAAAATTATTTAGGTAGGGTTACTTATTTGTTTATTCTCTTATTTTATGAATCAAGGGGAATCATTTTTCACTTAATTCTAGGCCATTGTCTTTGTTTAGGTTGCTTGGGCATTTATAGATTTCGATTGCTTTTCTAATTTGTCGTTTAAAGAGGTGTTCTTCTTTGGCCATAATTTTGGTGTCTTCTAGGTGGACATGGTGTTTTGTTTTAAGGGAGTGCTATGCTAAGGTAGAGGTATGAATGCATTCATTCTTTATGTCAACTCCATGTTCTTTGATCCTAATCTGGAAGGAGCGTCCAGTTTCACTGATGTAGCATTCTCCGTAGGAGCATTCTATTTTGTAAATTCCTTTTCCTTTGTGAGGGTCAGGTTTGTCTTTAACGGATCTCATATTTTGTTTGATGATTTCATGTGGTTTAAAGGAGGTCATGATCTCTTTTTTTCTAAGAATCTTCACAATATTATCGGTTACTCCTTGGTTGTAAGGTAGGTAGGCCTTTCTATTGGGGTTCTAGTTTTCTAGGGGGTTAGGGATTTTGCTAGTTTTGTCCAAGCCTTTATTTATTACGTTAGTAATGTCTTTATGTTTATAACCTATTTTTTTAAAGACAAATGAGAGGTGGTATTTTTCTTTTTCTAGGTGTGTCTCATCGAATATTCTTATGGCTCTTGTGGCTAAAGTTTTCAGGACACCTAGTTTTTGGTTAGGGTGGTGATGGGAGTTAGAGTGGAGATAGTTTTAGGTGTGGGTCTTTTTTCTATAGACCGCATGTCCTAGATTCCCATCGTTTTTTCTATTGATTAGAACGTCTAGAAAGGGGATGCTACCATTTATAACCATCTCTTCTCACAATTAAACCCAGGCTTCTTGTCTTGATGATGGATCCTAATATGGATCTGAAGCGTCGACACTCCATTGACAGTATTGTGGTCTCTTCGAATTCGCCTGAAAACTATGAAGATCGTGGAGAAGGGATATGATACACTACTCAGGGACTCGTGTAAGGCACAATTCAATTCTTACAAGAGAATACAATATATATGGGGCGATCTGCCAATTAATATGATTGCTTTAAAGAATGAGTGAGAATACTTCATGCTCTCTTCGCTCCCATGTCGTACTCAGTGTTGGCCTCTTTGTTTCCTTGTCCACCCAAACTCTGCTCCCGTTCTCACTTTATACGCCAAAACAAGTAAGAGAGTGTTTAAATTAATAAATTTTAATATAAATATATATATATATATATATATATATATATATATATATATATATATATATATAATAAAGTAAACTTTCCTTTATTAAGTTTTCTAAGTTGTGTTTTAAGTTATTCAAGTTGAAACACTTTGTAATGTGATAGTCTAAAATTATTAAGTAATAAATGCATAGGAAGAATATTATTGCAAGTGGAATGATTTTTTTTTGTTACTTAACTTAATATTTAATATCTTGATATGAAAATAATTCTTCAAACTATAAGATATATTATAAATTATAATTTTTGAAGAACAAGTTGTAAAATAATAATAAATTATTCTTTTCAACTTATATATTGATATAGGTTAAAATGGATTTTGATTGGGCATTTATATTATTAAAGAAATTGTATTTATTTATTTATATAAAAAGAAAATTAACTCAATAAAGTAATATGGGTAATTATTAAAAGTAGCAATGTATCATGAATATAAAGTAATATGGGTAATTATTAAAAGTAGCAATGTATCATGAGTATAATTATTAAAGTAGCAAAGATTGAACTATAAGATATATTATAAATTATGATGTTTAAGAACAAGTTATAAAATAATAATAAATTATTCTAAACTATATTATATTAAAGAAATTGTATTTATTTATTTACATAAAAAAAATAACATGAAATCAATAAAGTAACATGGGTAATTATTAAAAGTAGCAATGTATCATGAGTGTAATTATTAAAGTATCAAAGATTGAACTATAAGATATATTATAAATTATAATTTTAAAGAACAAGTTATAAAATAATAATAAATTATTATTTCGAACCTATATATTCATATAAGTTAAAAATGAATTTTTATTGGATATTTATATTATTAAAAAAATAGTGTTTATTTGTTTACCTAAAAAATAACATGAACTCAGTAAAGTAGCATGGTTAATTATTAAAAATAACAATATTTCATGAGTGTAATTATTAAAAGTAACAAAGATTGGAGTGTTGTACTAAGGCATTTGGTAACTTCTCATATTCTATATCAATGCCAATCTTTTCGTGTAATTATATGTTATAAGTAATATATAAATAAGTAATATCTACTATATTATATTTTTATAGTTTATCTATTATAATTTAACAAATTATATTGTTTTTAAATCAGGTGCCTCCAATCCCATGTTAGAATATAGGAATGATAATTATAAGCTTATATAGGATCATAGTTCTTAAACATTCTACTCTTTGATTAATCGTTCATAGGTGAGTACAATTTAAAATGAAAAGGGGTTACACGTCTACTCCCCTAGACATGTGATGACGACTGCTAGTTTCATGATGGGGAAGCTTGGTCGAGATGTATGACACTTCTGTTTACGGGTTGTATCTGGAGTTAGGTCAATATAGTTGGCAATCCATCTTAGTCCAATAGAGGAAATGATATGATGGAAGATGTAAGTAGGTTAGGAAGGAAGGATGTTTCGATGTTAGATGAGAACATTGGTTGGGGATTAGAGATTCCACTATTGTTTAATCACTTGGTTCCTACCATGTTTAAAACTCTCTTTTGATTTCCTATTAATATCTTAAGTGTGATAATGAGTTATTGATGAATTGGTGTAATTTTGTTCGTTAATAATATTAAATAATGCATTACTTGATAGAATGTCCTACATGTCTTGGTGTGATCATATAGGAACTATGCACTAGAGGTAGTGGTTGTTTATCGTTAGTACATGTTGGCCCTTGACCAAGTTTTGGGAGATCCTTGGTCAAGTTGACCTATTTTGGGACTTCGACAGCCTGTCGAAGATGGAGCCCAAGATGAAGCAGAGATCGCAAGATCTCGGCCCCTTTTTGGGTCCTTTTTGGGAATATGTAACGGGAATGGGATGTCGGCCCATGGGTTTACCCATGTTTAGGCCTATTTTGTATGTATAAATAGAAGGTTGGGCAATGTAAGAAGTAGTTGAATAGTGCGAAAGTGTTGTGCAAGTTGGATAAGTACTAAGAGTGGGATCTGTGTGGTCAAGAAGTGTAAGGCTTCGTTCATACTGTGTGATACTTGCAGAGCCAAGTGCAAGTCATTGTAAGAGAATGTGGAGGGCTTTGTGTTGTAATGCAAGGAAGAAGGATCTAGCAAGTTGCACAAATTTTTTGTCCTATGCGGAGTAAGGTTTTGAGGCTCTATGCATATAACCCATTGAAGAAGCTAATAAAGAAGAAGAGTTGGTGGACGTAGCCCCAGGGTGGAGGTGAACCATGTAAATACTGTGTTATTCTGCTCCGTGTGATGTTCTGATGTTTTTATGTGTTATGTGCTAAGTGGTTTGATATAGATAGATAGATATGTTTAATCTTTGTGCTTATGATGAATCTGAATGCTAGATCTGACATCTGTGAACTTGCTTAGTGCTTGAATCTGCTAGACCTGATCTAATTCCCTTACTAAGTGCTTATATACCTTAGATCAAGGTGAATTCTACGATACTTTGTTTTCTCTGTGGAGTAGATATTGGTTAGATAATGATGAACTAATGGTGCTAAGTGCTATTTTAAGTGTTATAATCACATATATGTGTCCCAGCTAAAGTTGCAAACACCTAAGTCTTGCAACCACCCCTGCCTCTACCTCGGGTGAGACTTCATCTTCTTTGTAGGTGTTGTCGAAAGGGTCAGTAGTTAGGGTTTTGTTGTGTGATGTTGTAGAGTTGAACTCTAGGTCTGCCCCTGTGCCAACAGATGGTTTCGTTGTCGGGACCTGAAACTATGATTGTTGGGAACTGAGGAAGAAGAAGCTTTGTGAAAAGATCTGACCTGAAATTTTGAAAGCTCTGTGTGTATATCTGTTGCCCTAGTGCGTAGTTTTCTACTTGATTTATAAAGCTATGTGCTCTGAGAAAGGTAAAAGTGAGACTTTTTGAGGTAAGATCTGAAAGCTCTGGGCTCTGATAAAGGTAATAATATTGAAAAGTTCTAGATCTGAAATCTTTGTGCTCTGTAGAAGTAAAATTAGTGGAAGTTTTTGTTTCAAAAGTATGAATCTAGGTATGTTTGATAGATTATTTCCTAGCTTGAAAACTAGGGTATTAATAGATGAAAGAAGATTTGATATGAGTAGATCTGATAAGAATAGTGAAAAATATGTTATACCTGTGCATAGAAAGGATATTTGGGCTAATAAGTGTATGCAGGATCCTAGAAATAATTTTTTGCAGGTCAGCTACCATGATCCTAGTGCACAGTATAGGAAAAGTTGGGGATCATTTAAACGAAAGAGAGGATTAACCCTTTGTTACAGTTGCATAAAAGCTAGGCATCTTACTAAGGAATGCCCTGGGTGATCCGTGAAGATCTTTTAATGACTGTGGTTGAGTTTTAAATTGCATGTGTTAATTAACTCTTTTAAGAAGCTTAATGAAAGAATGAGAAAAAGAGAGGAATTATGACAGCCATATACACATATGTAGATCTGAAATGAAGTAATAAACATCAAACCATAACAAGAGAATTGATAGCAGAGTTCGGCACAACGTTGCCTACGTCTTCGGGCCTTTGTCTCTGTGGGGGAGGCTTCTTTATTTATGTTCAAAAGCTCAAAATTACATCGCAGCAATTCCCATTGGCTACAAGACTGATCTGGTCATGTTCTTCCAGATCTATAGAACCCAGCAAAGAAAATGACACGCAAAACAGATGACCGGAGCTCCCAGAAATGGCCCGCAAGCGTCTGCTCCTCAATAGCTTCCCTGCATAAAAATGGATTTGGCTTGGCTTCCCTTCATCATAACTCTACTTTGACTGTCCTACATGGCCTCAAACAAGCTTGGTTTATATAGATCTGAAGTTGGTTATCTATCCCCAACTTCCTCCCAAAATTTGGCCTCCAAAAATGCCCAATATCTCCCAAAAATGGATAAAATCCATTAATACAGGCAAAATCAATTAAAAATCAAAACTATAGCATAAAAACCACTTTATGTTTTAATAATAGGGCGCAGCCCCCAAAAGTGCGTGCCCCTGGTCACTTGGGCGCCTCCATGTGGCCAGGCGCTGTCCCTGTGGTGTGCTGGCCCCCCTGTGTCAGGCTGGCTCCTGGTCCTTTGGCGCGGTCATAGGACCCAATGGCTAGAAAACTAACCTCGCGCGCGCCCTGTTCGGATTGGGTCTGGGTCACATGGAATCTGCCAGGATCCATGGGCTTATCCCTATCCGCCAAGCGCCGACCATATGGTATGTCAATAGACCCGCAGCTGGGGCTAGGCCCCAGCCCTTTCCGCCTCCGACTAGCCCTTTGTTCTAACTTAAATAAATATTTGACCATATATATAATAATTCACACCAGTAGGTCGGGTGGTAAGCTCGGTCCTACTAGTCCATAGCGTGGAGGAGGTCGGGGGTTCGACTCCCGTGGAGTCCATAAAATTTTACACTACACTAGATAGCCAACTAATGGGTGCCACGTGGCAGCCCATGACTGGGCCACGTGGCACCTCTCCAACCAATCAAACACTGCCACTTTTCAAGAGCTAGATGGTCCATGTATCTGCCA
>ML797358.1:59813-80535 GCA_009831015.1 Picea engelmannii
GCATAAAAATGGATTTGGCTTGGATTCCCTTCAGTATAACTCTACTCTGACTGTCCTCCATGGCCTCAAACAGGCCTGGTTTATATAGATCTGAAGTTGGTTATCCATCCCCAACTTCCTCCCAAAATTTGGCCTCCAAAAATGCCCAATATCTCCCAAAAATGGATAAAATCCATTAATACAGGAAAAATCAATTAAAAATAAGAAATATAGCATAAAAACCACTTTATGTTTTAATAATAGGGTGCAGCCCCCAAAAGTGCGTGCCCCTGGTCACTTGGGCGCCTCCATGTGGCCAGGCGCTGTCCCTGTGGTGCGCTGGCCCCCTTGTGTCCGGTTGGCTCCTGGTCCTTTGGCGCGGTCATAGGACCCAATGGCTAACAAACTAACCTCGCGAGTGCCCTGTTCAGATTGGGTCCAGGTCACATGGGATCCTCCAGGATCCACGAGCTGATCCCTATCCACCAAGCGTCGGCCATATGGTATGTCAATAGACCCGTGGGCTGGGGTTAGGCCCCAGCCCTTTCCGCCTCCGACTAGCCCTTCGTTCTAACTTAAATAAATATTTGACCATATATATAATAAGTCACACCAGCAGGTCAGGTGGTAAGCCTGGTCTTGCCAGTCCGTAGCACGGAGGAGATCGGGGGTTCGACTCCCATGGAGTCCATAAAATTTTACACTACGCCGGATAGCCAACCAATGGGTGCCAGGTGGCAGCCCATGACTGGACCACGTGGCACCTCTCCAACCAATCAAACACTACCACTTGTCGAGCACTGGATGGTCCATGTATCTGCCACGTACCCTGCCACCTGTCACCGTACCTGCCCAGTCAGCCTGCTGACATCATCCATGCCACATCAGCCTATGCCACGTGTCACCCTTACAGTGGTGACATGTGTCAACCTCTGACTGGTCGAACTGTACCTGTCATATGCTCCATCACCTACCACATGTCGTCACCAGAAGCTGCCACATCAGCTGTACGACCGTACGGCATGTGCAATCAGCCTGCCACGTGGCACTGTACAGACTGTACAGTCACCCATTTTTTTGCATGTTTGGGTTTTCGGACAGAATGCGATATCTTTCGCATACGAAGCCCGTTTGACGAAGTAAATATATGGCCGGAATCAGGAAGACGAGACGGGCGCAATGGCATTGGTTTCGTTGGATTCTGAGCAATTTCATGGTTGAGCCTTTTTGAGCCCTGTCAAGCTCCTGGATCCGATTCTGGATCATTGGGAGAAGACCTAGTTGTCTTTGTTGTAAATCTACGGACCATGAAGTATTGGATTGTCCTAAAATGATTTCTAATATTGAAGGAATGAACATGAGACAAGAAAACCCTAGGCAGATCCAGAAACTAAGATTATGACAGAATCCCAGAAAGAATCAGAGAGAGTATTGCTATAGATAAGAGAAACCCTGAATGACCACCGACATGTCAACTTATCAAATATATTCAAAGAAAAATAATGCCTTGAAGAAAGAATAGGAGACTTCGACGTTGACTGTGTTTTGGATGAGGAAACACGGGTGAATATTATGACAGAAAGAACTTGGGAACTTTTAGGAAAGCCTGCTATGATTCCCTCATTGGGAGGAATAGGATTATTCAGAGGAAAATTGATAACCCTCTGTGGGAGACTTACCGAGCTACCTATAACTGTCAATAGAGCTTCGACAAAGGAATATTTTGAGATTGTTAAATTCAATGAGAACAACGCCCCATTTACCATGCTACTAGGAAAACCTTGGATTGAAAGAGATCAGGCTAGGAAGAAAGAAGAAGAAGAAGAAGTTAGAGAATAGAAGAAGCAAGAGTTAAAAGAGTTCATGACTATAAGGATCACACACTTGATTGAAAAACATAAGAACAAATCAAATCCATTTAACACCAAAGGCCCGTATGTCGAAGTTGCAAGAACACTAGAAGAGCCACTGAAGATTGAAGTACCTATTCCAGATGAAGAAGAAGGGTTACCCTTGAATATTAAGAAATAATCTCAATAGCGCGAAGTAACTATGCCAACAGAAGCTAAGGATCAGAATGGGAAAAGGCACATCGAGACGAAGCTCACTGGGAAGAAGGCTAGAAAGATAATTAAGAAGCGAGCTAAGATCAACAAGTTGCAGAAGGTTCTAGAGGAAACCTTGCAGAAGAAAAATTTGCAAAATTGGAGCTTCGTCGGGATATCAGAACAACGATGCATGGAACTTTGCCATGATGAAGAAATATATCCATTGGGGCCATTATAACCATTATATCAATGCTCCGAATGGATAGAAATCCATTTATGGACAACCAGCTTACCATCCGACCATTGGGATCGCGCCATAATGGAAAGAACAAAGTTAATGAAGGCTTCATACCCGTTGAAAGAGACTCGTTGTCGCGTTACCTATTTATCTCCTCGCGCCATGCACCGAGAAGGCTTTTTCCAATTGAGAATTTGAGCCCGCAGACTAAGTTGAGTTTATACAGTGATCATCATGCTCTTGCTCTCTATCTCATTACTGTGTCTAAGTTACCCCCCGAACCCGAAATTGTTAACCTTGAGCGTGTATGTCAGATGAGTTGAGCACTGCAGAGAAAGTTTTTGAAGAAGTTTTGATCGACCTCATGACTGAAAGAGTCATGTTGATGTCTACAGGTATACAAGCATCGTCGATGAGAGGAATGTCAGCCTCTCCGTCCACTGCTCGCGGAGCCAAAACATCCTGACCATCCGATGAAAAGAGAACCAAGCACAGGGATGATCTAGAGAATGCTAAATTGATCCCGACCATATTACCTGCATATCTACCACCTCTTAGCGGTGCAATAAATCAAGACAACGTACCTAGAGATTTTGAGTACACCTTGGTCACTGCGTACCTCCCGAAGGGGATACGTGTAGTTTGAGAAGATCAAGATAAGATTGTGGCATTGAAGTTTAGTGACTTCAACCTCGGAGATCGCAAAGTTTACAACATCCTCGCCCCAAATAAGTACCTGAATCGGACTAAGGGGAATAATTCAAAGATAATCCCCCAGTCATGGAACCATAACCTCGAGTAGTCCACCCTGCTTAATGTCATGAAGATTCCTCACTTCGGACGACACCAGGAGGTGAATGCATGTGTCAAGCTACTACTATCTTGTTACCATGGAGGTTATTTGTGGCTAAACCTCCGTATAACAGTTGATCCAATGTTGATCAATTGGATCATGAGGTTAAGTATGAAAGGCCATGATCCACAAGACTTTTACCTTGGAAAAGCCATGGATCGCGCTCTAGCACAGCGGATCAAATACACTTATGGCAATTTTGAGAAGGGAACGCGAGGCTACAAGGTAGCTTCTATCCAAAGGGATGCAGTACGCCTCACTTGTTAATTGATTGCAGGGAAGTTAGTATGAAAAGAAAAACCCACCCAAGTCACTGGTTTTGTAGTCGACCTCGCGAGGAAGTGCGTAGAAGGACTTCAGATGAACTGGGAGAAATACCTGGTGAACCAATTAGAACTTGACTGCAGAGAAGCCCAATACCAAGGGTATGAATTTCATTTCAATTGGCTATTGATCCTGATCTCTTTTATTCCCTGGGAGATGCCGAAAGGTGCGACCTTCCTGAACATCGAGCCTTTCGAACCATTGGCCGCGAAGTTCAATACACTGTGGTACTCAAGTGATATGAATAAACAATGGCAACCCAATGTTGTTTTTCATACCTATTACAACCAGTTGAAGACAACCATCCAGTTTGAGCCTCGCATCACTCCGAACACTCTACATCGGTTCAGGCCCTTGATGAAGTTCAACGCAGACCGACATTTTATTTACATCACAGCGCGCGCTGACGAACACAAGAAACAACTTCAATCCTACTATAAGCTAATATAGGATGACTTGGAAGAGATCACCAAGGACTAGTCAGCGGACCTCCTCATTCCAGCAGACCCTGCGGAGATATTCGACATCGACAACCCAGAACCTGCACATGATACACTCGGACCTAGTAGGACAAAGAAGACTAAAGAGGTTAAGGATTTAGATGGTGCATCCATGAAGACTGCTTCCATCTCACTAGAGAAAGGAGGTGATGGTGAAGAGCTGAATGACAAAGAGGTCGAACATCAGCAGGGTGACGAGGATGATCCCCTGAAGAAGAGGAAAGGTTCACCTACAAAACCTTCCTCCTAGAAGAAATCGAAGGCCACCATGACCAAGATGCAGACCGTCCTCACCTCTGATGACTTCAGCTTCCTCGTAGAAGCCCTAAACGATGCTTCCCTGGAAATAGTAGAGAAACAAGAAGCAAAGAAAGAGGATATGTATGATCGAATCGAGACTGAACTCCGAGGGGTACAACAAGCCCTACAGTCCAGCCACGCAGTCTCCACTGCATTGGGAGAACTAGAATTGGGAGATGAGCCAGCTCAATTCCACCTCCTAGATGATACAGTCGAAGCTCGTCTTCGACGAGTGCAAGAAAAAACAACACAAGCCACCCAGGCTTTGACACAAGTACAAGGAGTCCTTGTAGAGAAATGCAGTGCTGTAGAATAGGAAAATATTTCTCTCCAAGCAAATTTTGATGAAGAAAAAGCCCAGCTATAGCAAGAAAAGGAAGAGTTGCTCGCAGAGCAACTCGAAGTAAAGGAAGTGGTCAACAAAGCACTTCTCTCTATGACAGTCGTAGAATTAAAGGCCGAAGAGAGAGTTCCACAAAAAGTAGTGCAACTTGAAGCAGTGATCCAACAGCTACAACAACGCATAGCAGAATTGGAGCTACGCGCAGTACCCGAGACCCCACAAGATGTAAGGGACCAAAGAGAAGCAACTGCCAGGAGCACAGTTGAAAGGCTCAAGACTCTTACCCTGGAATGTAAGCATCTCATTGATCGCAGTGCCCTGACATATGAACGACTCACTGAGAGTCTAGAATTAAGAGCACTGGAGTCGCAATTCCAAGAGGCGAAGTACCAAGCTGAAAAGATACAGGCGCAGCTAAAGTCCCTCTCAAATGTGGAAAGAATGAATCTCTCCCAAGAGTAAAACACCACATAGAAACAAATCCATACTATCCATAACAGAGTTATGGAGATAACTCATAAACTCAAACCTATGCAAGATAAGGCCTATCAGTTGTTTACATAGGTATAAGGCCAAAAAGCAAAGCTAGAGCAGGTTGTCACTACAACAGAACAACGTCTAGAGGGACCTATTAATGATGCATTCATCCATGATTTCGCTGAAAAGGACGTTGTAGCACAACAACAGGTTGAAGCATCTCAAGCCAAGCTCGAGGTGTTCGAAGAAGAACTAGTCAGACCAGAGTGACTCGGGACGAGTCACAGGTGAGTGTTGGGGGCCTGTTGGCCCTTGACCAAGTTTTGGGAGATCCTTGGCCAACTTGACCTATTTTGGGACTTCGATAGCCTGTCAAAGACAGAGCGCAAGATGAAGAAAAGATCATGGGATCTCGGCCCCTTTTGGGGTCCTTTGTGGGATTTGGGAATATGTAATGGGAATGGGATGTCAGCCCATGGGTTTAGCCATGTTTAGGCCTCTTTTGTATGTATAAATAGAAGGCCAGGAAATGTAAGAAGTAGTTGAATAGTGTGCAAGTGATATGCAAGTTGGCTAAGTGCTAAGAGTGGGATCTGTGTGATCAAGAAGTGTAAGGCTTCATGCATACTATGTGAGACTTGCAGAGCCAAGTGCAAGTCATTATAAGAGACTGTGGATGTCTTTGTGTTGTAACGCAAGGAAGAAGGATCTAGAAAACTCTGTAGATATTCTGTCCTATGTAGAGTAAGGTTTTGAGTCTATGTGCATATAACCCATTGAAGAAGCTAATAAAGAAGAAGAGTTGGTGGACGCAACCCCAGGGTGGGGGTGAACCACGTAAATACTGTGTTATTATGCTTTGTGCGATGTTTTGATGTGTTTATGTGTTATGTGCTAAGTGCTTTGATATAGATAGATAGATATTTTTATGCTTTGTGCTTATGATGAATCTGTATGCTAGATCTGACATATGTGAACTTTCTTAGTGCTTGAATCTACTAGATCTGATCTAATTCCCTTGCTAAGTGCTTATATACCTTAGATCGGGGTGAATGTTGCGATGCTATGTTTTCTTTATGGAGTAGATATTGGTTAGATAATGATGAACTAATGGTGCTAAGTGCTCTATTAAGTGTTATAATCAAAAATCTGTGTCCCAACTAAGGTTGCAGACAACGAAGTCCTACAACCACCCCTGCTTGTACCTTGGGTGAGACTTCATCTGCTTCGCAGGTGTTGCCGAAAGGGCTGGTAGTTAGGGTTTTTTTGGTGCGTTGTTGTAGCGTTGAACCCTGGGTCTTCCCCTGTTGCAACAGTACATGCATGAAATATGTGTCTTCTAGCTACACACACATACCCTACACATGTACAATAGTACAATTAATTAATGTATTAATTAATAAACTAGATTAGTAACTATTTAATTGAATGTTTATTGACTATGTAAATCACATTGCATACAAAAATATCTACAAGCATTAAATACCTTCTTTGAATTTGATTGATGGTTGGTATAATGAATTAAATGAGCATGGTGGGTTGTCATGTACATTTTGGGGAAAATTATCAAATTGCATTTAGTAGCTAGCATGAGAAGAAAGACTTTGCATTTTATTTATTGTTGTTTAATGCAAGTCATTTATATTTTAGTTTTATTTTAAACTTTTCCCAAAAATCTAGATAAGGAAGGTTGATGGCTAATAATGAGGGTGGTTGAGGAGACTTGGGGAAGGGTGTATGGAAACTTGTAAATATGAAGAGAGGTTAGAGCATGTGGGGGAGGTTGGATAATTCTTAGAAGATATATTTCTTGTGATGGTCTTCTTAGAGTATATGTGCTTGTTGTTCTTGGATTCATGGTTCTTGGAGCTAGGAAGTCGACTAGGCTCCTAGTTGGCAAGGAGGATTATGTTGTTTCACTCTATGCAAGTGGGAAAAGAATGCTTGGAAGCACCCATGACTACATTGCAACTGATGAGCTTCAACAAACTGAGGAGGAGGTGTTCTTCACTGGTATTTTTTTATTGATATATTTTTTTATATGCTTATGTTTTAAGTTTTAAATATTAGAGTTAAGATACTACTTAATTCATCATGTTATTTATATTTATCAATGAGCAAATGTAGAAGAATTTTGTAAATGAAAATCAATGAAAGTATGTTAAAACAATCATTAGTGTGTATGTAATTAATGAATGATTAATTGCTTAGCATCCTGTAGAGGGGTGCTACATTTGGTATCAGAGCTTAGGTTCAAAATCTAGGACCAAAAAGTGGCACCATTTATGTGTATTCTCTAAATCAATTCTAATGAGATAACATATTTAAAAGGGAATGAACATATTTAAAAGGGAATGAAGTAGATATATCATTGTCCTTATAACCTTAGAATCCCTAGATGAGGATTATAACTTTTAAAATGAGGTTGATTTATGTTAGGTTGTGCCCAAAATCCAAACATAATAGAAAGGCAAGTTGCCATGGCTGGTTGTAGTTTTCAAAACTCTGCATACATAGAACTTGTCTTCCTAAAATAGACAAAAAAAAAATGAAAACAAATTTTTTATGAAACATAAAATGTATAATCCTATAAATAGGCCAATGTGTGCAAACAAAATCTAAACACCGTGTTTTTGCCAACTCATCCTGAAAACTATATCTACCAAAGATTGCAAGCTTCAGAGTGTGGAAATCAATGGACTCTGCCTAAGAAAGAAAATCCCCTCCCACAAACTTGATCTAGTATATATTTTAATGAATACAATTCATGAATCTAAAATCTTGATAAATAATTTCAGGATCATAAAGAACACCTCGGGAAACGTTGGTAAAATGCTCCTTCACCAAAATGTCTGTCAAATACTGTATAGGAAATCTTCAGCCATTCAACTTTATACAAAATAAAGGAAACTCATCCGATGACACAAAAAATAATATTATAAGCAAGATGGAAGTCATTTCGAGGACAAGCATTGAATCATATGGCGATGTTTTCTTGTTTTAGTATTGGGCACATGTCTAATCTATCACTCTCTACCCATTTTAGTCTTCTTGAATATAGATATAAGTTGAATTATGTACTTGTAGAATGCTCTCTAGGTCAGTAAACACTGATAAAATGATAAGTTTGAGTGCTTGATTTGTGTTGTTGGAGGAGGTTGTGCCACCATTGTTTCTTGCAACCTCCTCACGTGGAACAAAGTGTCAATTATTTCATGTTGTCGCTTGGGTGTTGCCCAAATGGCCTCAACAAGTTGGGAGCCATTCAATTTTCATTGTTGCATGATGAATTGTTATGACCCACTGAATGTTCCCAACAATATAGCCAACCTAAATGGGATCATAAGAAATTTTGTATGCCAAATAAAATTTGTTGAACCAATATTTTGAGTTTTCCCATGGAAAAAACACCCCGTAGGAAATTCTTCCTTGCATAGGCCTATGTTAAGAAGCTCAGTGAACCCACTTGATGACAGTGGTGAAGAGGAGGATCCAATGCCATGATTATGATGAACAACACATATAGATTCATCATGCAAAGAGGTGTTATCCATAGCTCTCGTTGGTTTTCTACGAACTGTAGTGTCATCAATCTAGAGATTGAGATTAACTCTCCCGACCTGTTGCACTTTGGGTTACATGTGGTCGTTACGTCCTCTTTCCCATGTTTTATTTCTGAAATTGACCTAATTAATTATAATAATAAAAAGGACAAAAAATTGAGAGTGGATTATTGAAATAAAGTCACCCAAAATGACTGGATTTGAATCAGAGAATCGAATGGGGTGAAAATATATAGAATCGCTTGAATTGGCCAAAAAAGCCTCAAATATGAAGAAAACCCTAGAAATCGTACCCGAACGCACTTGCAAATTGCAGTCCTCCTTGCTTACTTTGAAAAACTGATTGGTTTGTTTAATAAGATTGATATTTCAAGGGAAGGATTCCTGGAAGTCGTGAATGATGGACGGTGTGGGTAGAAATAGGGGTTTTGCTGAAATCGTGAATTATTGATTGATATGATACATGAATTATCAATAGAACCACAAATCAAGAAGGCTCCATCCTTACGATCAAAGGAGAGTGTCCTTAGTGCTTTCCACAAATTTACATTCTCTGTATAATGTAGTTTCTGAAAAAAAAAAAAAAAAACTTAAGACATTAACAACAGAAATATGATACAAACTATGGTACGACTGGCTTCTTTCGTTAGATTCCCTAGGGTTCTTCTTGCTTAAACTTTGGTTCAATGACCAAAACTTAATATAGTAATATTTAATGATGATTGCGAGAAATCCTATGAAACAAAGAAATTTGAGAGTGAGTATTGGCTTGGAATCATGCCATGCTATCTGCAATGTGCTTCCTTTCATGTTTATAGAGCCTTCTCTCACTCTTTTTCCAACTAACAATATCAGTGATAAAAACAATTAAATAAATTAGTCACAATAATCACGGTTTTCACATCATCTTGGACAACTACCTAGAAGCAATAGGATAGGATGAAGTCAAGATTGTGGAAGCACACATCAACACAATAATGTGGAATATTTGTCTCTTTGCGAGGTTATTTGGTCTATAATAATCTGTTATATATATAATATAACATATTAAATGAGTTTTCGTTGATAAAAATAACTTACGGGTTCGGTCCTGAAAATAGAATATACTCGGATTGGAGCTTAAATTGGGGAGGGATCCTTTGTTTATAAAGACATTTACACATATCTTGGTATGCACTATAGAACTAACAGAGATTAAAACAAGTAGGAGAACATACTTTAGTGAATCTAATTCATCTCAGAGCATTGGCTTTGACAACAACCCCATATAAAATGTCAACCACATATATATTACTTCAAAAGCCAACACCAGTAACCATGTATATATTACTTCACAAGGCAACACCATTTGTAGCTTAGCATAGCCAACAAAGGATGGTAAGCGCGCCATTTATTATCAACATAATAAATTTGATTTGACCTCTCCAGATAGATTTAGAGCCATCCATTTGAGATAAATCACTGTATATATACATAATTAGAACCCATTCATTTGTCTCTCGTACCTTGCACCCATTCCCCACACCCACATCAAATTGTGGAATATTTTCTTCAACACTACAAAGATATTGTTTTTGGAAATAAAAAAATTCACCAACGGTGCCACTTGAAAGAAGTTTAACACCTGAAAAGCCATCATGTGACTTCTTCTTCATTCATTTCAGATCTATTATGTAATTATTGAGACATAAATAAAGACTCATTGACATGAATCCACTCACAACCAACTCCCAGTCAAACTACATGCAATAAAAGATGTCTCTATCTCTCTGTATTAAAATAGTTCTGGAAAAAAAACGTCGTATCAGTTGGCTAGAGATTCTTCATTTATAATAAATGGTAAATTAATTGCATGAACATCGAAAGGCTAAGCCACTCTCCTAATAACATACTCAGTTTGTAAATCACTTTCTAAGAGAGATACGGAGAGTGGGTGGAAGTAAAAAAACCATGAATAATGTAATGTGAGCACATCCATACATATATTCTACAAAGCATGATGCTCAACACTATGAAGATCTGATTGCTGAGATTTATGTGGCGAGGAGTGTTTTCAGGCGAATTCAGAGAGACCATAGTACTGTCAATGGAGTGTCGGCGTTTCAGATCCATATCAGGATCCATCATCAGAACAAGAAGCTTGGCTTTAATTGTGAGAAGAGATGGTTATAAATACCTTAGTTGCGGGGGAATTATGTGTCAAATAGAGTCTTTGGTGAATAATTTAGATTAGGTTTATTTAGTTAAGTTTAGTTATATTTAGGGTTTTCCTAAAAGATTTCTTTAAAAAATTTATCTAAAATTTTGTATTAAAATATTTTAAATTTTTTATCATTAATTTGAATGTGTTCTTAATAAGTTTGAGGTATAAAATAAACCATTATTTAAAGTGTTATTAATGGTGTTGTTTAGAAAAGAAATTTTTATATTAATTAGAAAGAAGAGAGGTTATTATGATGTTGTTAGTGATTTTATAGGGTGTAGGTAGAATTTAAGTTTTAATAAAATTTTAAATATTAGTTTTGTTTTATTTAGATAACCCTAATCTAAATATGTTAATGGTGTTTATAAGAAAGTTTTATAATCATTAAAATAAATAAAGGAAAATTGTTAGTGGTTCTAAACATGTTATGAGTAAATAATAAGTTATTTTAATAGATGTAGTTGTATTAGGTTATGATTAGTGTTTTTTAGGTTAGAGTTTGTTTATCTAGTTTGTTGGTTTTATTTAATCAATTAATAAAAAAATTGTTATTTAGATAGGGTTACTTATTTGTTTATTCTCTTATTTTTATGAATTAAGGGGAACCATTTTTCACTTAATTCTAGGTCATTGTCTCTGTTTAGGTTGTTTGGGTGTTTATAGATTTCGATTGCTTCTCTAATCCGTCGTTTAAAGAGGTGTTCTTCTTTGGCCAGAATTTTGGTGTCTTCTAGGCGAACATGGTGTTTTGTTTTAAGGGAGTGTTCTGCTAAGGCGGAGGTACGAATGAGTTCATTCTTTATGTCAACTCCATGTTCTTTAATCCTAATATGTAAGGAGTGTCCAATTTCACTGATGTAGCATTCTCCGCAGGAGTATTTTATTTTGTAAATTCCTTTGCCTTTGTGAGGGTCAAGTTTGTCTTTAACGGATCTCATATTTTGTTTGATGGTTTCATGTGGTTTGAAGGAGGTCTTGATCTCTTTTTTGCTAAGGATCTTCGCAATCTTATCGGTTACTCCTTGGATGTAAGGTAGGTAGGCCTTTCTATTGGTGTTTTGGTTTTCTAGGGGGTTAGGGTTTTTGCTAGTTTTTTCCAAGGCTTTATTTATTGCGTCCGTAATGTCTTTATGTTTATAACCTATGTTTTTAAAGACAACTGAGAGGTGGTACTTTTCTTGTTCTAGGTGTGTCTCATCGGAGATTCTTATGGCTCTTGTGGCTAAATTTTTCAGGACACCTAGTTTCTGGTTAGGGTGGTGATGGGAGTTAGTGTGGAGATAGTTTTTTGTGTGGGTCTTTTTTCTATAGACCACATGTCCTAGATTCCCATCATTTTTTCTATTGATTAGAACGTCTAGAAAGGGGATGCTACCATTTATAACCATCTCTTATCACAATTAAACCCAATATTCTTGTCCTGATGATGGATCCAGATATGGATCTGAAACGTCGACACTCCATTGACAATATTGTGGTCTCTCCGAATTCACCTGAAAACTATGAAGATCGTGGAGAAGGGATGTAATACACTACTAAGGGACTTGTTTAAGGTACGATTTGGTTCTTACAATAGAATACAATATATATATGGGGCGGTCTGCCAATTAATATGACTGCTTTAAAGAATGAGCGAGAATACTTCATGCTCTCCTCGCTCGCCTCTCGTACTCAGTATTGGCCTCTTTGTTTCCTTTTCCACCCGGACTCTCACTTTATACACCAAAACAAATAAGAAGATATTTAAATTAATAAATTTATATATATATATATATATATATATATATATATATATATATATATATATATATATATATATATAATAAAGCAAACTTTCCTTTATTAAGTTTTCTAAGTTATGTTTTAAGTTGTTGAAACTTGAAACACTTTGTAATGTAATAGTCTAAAATTATTAATTAATAAATGCATAAGAAGAATCTTATTGCAAGTGGCATGATTTTTTTTTGTTACGTACAACCTAATATTTAATGTCTTGATATAACCTAATATTTAATGTTTTGATATGAAAATAATTCTTCAAACTATAAGATATATTATAAATTATAATTTTTTGAAGAACAAGTTGTAAAATAATAATAAATTATTCTTTCCAACTTATATATTCACATAGGTTAAAATCGATTTTTATTAAACATTTATATTATTAAAGAAATTGTGTTTATTTGTTTACCAAAAAAATAACATGAACTCAATAAAGAAAGAAACATGGGTAATTATTAAAAGTAGCAATGTATCATGAGTGTAATTATTAAAAGTAGCAAAGATTGAACTATAAGGTATATTATAAATTATAATTTTTGTTTTAAAATAATAATAAATTATTCTTTCCAAACTTATATATTCATATAGGTTAAAAATGGATTTTTATTGGGTATTTATATTATTAAAGAAATTATATTTATTTATTTACCTAAAAAATAACATGAACTTAATAAAGTAACATGGTTAATTATTAAAAACAACAATGTATAATGAGTGTAATTATTAAAAGTAGCAAAGATTGGAGTGTTGTACTAAGGCATTTGGTAACTTCTCATATTCTATATCAATGCCAATCTTTTTGTGTAATTATATGTTATAAGTAATACATAAATAAGTAATATCTACTATATTATATTTTTATAGTTTATCTATTATAATTTAACAAATTATATTGTTTTTAAATCAGGTGCCTCCAATTCCATGTTAGAATATAGTAACGATAATTATAAGTTTTTATAGGGTCATAGTTCTTAAACATTTTACTCGTTGATTAATCGTTCATAGGTCAGTACAATCCAAAATGAAAAGGGCTCACACGTCTACTCCCCTAGACGTGTGATAGCGAATGCTAGTTTCCTGATGGGGAAGCTTGGTCGAGATGTATGACACTTCTGCTTACGGGTTCTATCTGGAGTTAGGTCAATATAGTTGACAAGCCAGCTTATTTTAGTAGAGGAAAGGATATGATAGAAGATGGAAGTAGGTTAGGAAGGAAGGATGCTTCGATGTTAGTTGAGAATACTAATTGGTGATTAGAGATTCTACTAGTGTTTAATCACTTGGTTCCTACCATGTTTTAAACCCGCTTTTGGTTTCCTATTGATATTTTAAGTGTGATAATGAGTTATTGATGAACTGGTGTAATTGTGTTCATTAAGAATATTAAATAATGCATTACTTGATCTAATGTCCTACATGTCTTGGTGTGATCATATAGGAACTATGCACTAGAGGCAGTGGTTGTTTATCGTTAGTACATGCATGAGATATGTGTCTGCTAGCTACACACACATACCCCACACATGTACACTAGTACAATTAATTAATGTATTAATTAATAAAATAGATTATTAACTATTTAATTGAATGTTAATTGACTATGTAAATTACATTGCATACAAAAATATCTAGAAGCATTAAATACCTTCTTTGACTTTGATTAATGGTTGGTAAAATGAATTAAATGAGAATGGTGGGTTGTCATGTACATTTTGGGGAAAATTATCAAATTGCATTTATTATCTAGCATGAGAAGAAAGACTTTGCATTGTATTTATTGTTGTTTAATGCAAGTCATTTATATTTTAGTTTTATTTTAAACTTTTCCCAAAAATCTATATAAGGAAGGTTGATGGATAATAACGAGGGTAGTTGAGGAGACTTGGGAAGGGTGTATGGAAACTTGATAAATAGGAAGAGAGGTTAGAGCATGTGGGGGAGGTTGGATAATTCTTAGAAGATATATTTCTTGTGATGGTCTTCTTAGAGTATGTGTACTTGTTGTTCTTGGAGTCATGGGAACAGAGAGCTAAGAAACCAAAAGGTTTCTTGGAGCTAGGAAGTTGACTAGGCTCCTAGTTGGTTGGGAGGATTATGTTGTTTCACTCTGGGAAAGTGGGAAAAGAATGCTTGGAAGCACCCAGGACTACAATGCAACTGATGAGCTTCAACAAACCGAGGAGGTGTTCTTCACTGGTATTTTTTTAATGATATTTTTTTTATATGCTTATGTTTTAAGTTTTAAATCTTAGAGCTAAGATATTACTTAATTCATCATGTTATTTATATTTATCATTGAGCAAATGTAGAAGAATTGTGTAAATGAAAATGAATGAAAGTATGTTAAAACAATCATTAATACGTATGTAATTAATGAATGATTAATTGCTTAGCATCCTGTAGAGGGTTGGTACATTAGGTATCAGAGCTTAGGTTCAAAATCTAGGACCAAAAAGTGCCACCATTTATGTGTATGCTCTAAATCAATTCAAATGAGATAACATATTTAAAACGGAATGAAGTAGATATCTCATTGTCCTTATAACCTTAGAATCCATGAATGAGGATTATAACTTTTAAAACGAGGATGTTAGGTTGTGCCCAAAATCCAAACATAAGAGAAAGGCAAGTTGCCATGGTTGGTTGTAGTTTTCAAAACTCTGCATACACAGAACTTGTCTTCCTAAAATAGACAAAAAAAAATGAAAAAAAAATAAAAATCATGAAGCATAAAATGTACAATCCTATAAGCAGGCCAATGTGTGCAAACAAAATCTAAACACCATGTTTTTGCCAATTCATCCTGGAAACTAAATCTACCAGAGATTGCAAACTTCAGAGTGTGGAAATCAATGGACATCCTGCCTAAGAAAGAAAATCTCCTCCCACAAAGTTGATCCGGTATATATTTCAATGAATATGAGTCATGAATCTAAAATCTTGATAATCAATTTCAGGATCGTAAAGAACACCTCGGGAAACATTGTTAGAATGATCCTTCACCAAAATGCCCGTCAAATACTGTAAAGGAAATCTTTAGCCATTCAAATTTATACAAAATAAAGGAAACTCATCCAATGACACAAAAATTAATATTCTAAGCAAGATGGAAGTCATTTTGAGGACAAGCATTGAATAAGATGGTGATGTTTTCTTGTTTTAGTATTGGGCACATGTCTACTCTATCACTCTCTACCCATTTTAGTGTTCCTGGATATAGATATAAGTTGAATTATGTACTTGTAGAATTCTCTTTGGGTTAGTAAACACTAAGAAAATGATGAGTTTCAGTGCTTGAGTTGTGTTGTTGGAGGAGGTTGTGCCACCATTGTTTCTCTCAACCTCCTCACGTATGACCCACTGAATGTTCCCAACAGTATAGCCAACCTAGATGGGATCATAAGAAATTTCTTATGCCAAATAAAATTTGTTGAACCAATATTTTGAGTTTTCCAATGGAAAAAACACCCCATAGGAAATTCTTCCTTACATAGGCCTATGATAAGAAGCCCAGTGAACTCACCTGATGACGGTGGTGAAGAGGAGGATCCAACGCCATGATTATGATGAACGACACCTATAGATTGATCATGCAAATAGGTGTTATCCATAGCTCTCATTGTTTTGCTACAAACTGTGGTGTCATCAATCTAGAGATTGAGCTTAACTCTCCCGACCTATCGCGCTTTGGATTACATGTGGTCGTTGCTTCCTCTTTCCCATATTTTAGTTATGAAATTGACCTAATTAATTATAATAAAAAAGGACAAAACCTTGAGAGTGGATTATTGAAATAAAGTCACCCAAAATGACTGGATTTGAATCAGAGAAACTTGTATCAGGTGAAAATATTTAGAATCGCTCAAATTGGCCAAAAAGCCTCAAATGTGAAGAAAACCCTAGAAATCATACCCGAACCCACCTACAAATTGCAGTCCTCCTGGATTACTTTGAAAACCTTCTTGGTTTGTTTAATAAGATTGATATTTCAAGGGAATGGTTCCTCGAAGTCGTGAATGATGGACGGTGTGGGTAGAAATAGGTTTTTTTTTTAAATCGTGAATTATTGATTGATATGATACATGAATTATCAACCAAACCAGAAATCAAGAAGGCTCCATCCTTACGATGGAAGGAGAGTGTCCTTAGTACTCTCCAAGAATTTCCATTCTCTGTATAATGCATTTTCTAAAAAAAAAAACTTAACACATTAACAACAGAACTATGATACAAACTATGGTACAACTGGTTGCTTTCATACAATGCCCTAGGGTTCTTCTTGCTTAAACTTTGGTGCAATGAACGAAACTTAAGATCGTAATATTCAACACCGATTGCGAGAAATCCTATGAAACGAAGAAAACTGAGAGTGGGTATTGGCTTGCAATCATGCCATGCTATCTGCAATGTGCTTCCTTTCATGTTTACAAAGCCTTCTCTAACTCTTTTTCCAACATACAATATCACTGATAACAACAATTAAATAAATTAGTCACAATAATCACGGCTTGCACATCATCTTGGATAACTACCTAGAAGCAATAGGATAGGATGAAGTCAAGATTGTGGAAGCACACATCAACAAAATAATGTGGAATATCTGTCTCTTTGCGAGGTTATTTGGTGTATAATAATATGTTATATATATAATATAAAATATTAAATGAGTTTTGGTTGATAAAAATAACTTACAGGTTCGGTCCCGAAAATAAAATATACTCGGATTGGAGCTTAAATTGGGGAGGGATCCTTTGTTTATAAAGACATTTACTTGTAGCCTGGTATGCACTATAGAACTAACAAAGATTAAAACTAGTAGGAGAACATACTTTAGTGAATCTAATTCATCTCGGGGCATTGCCTTTGGCAACAACCCCATATAAAATGTCAACCACATATATATTACTTAACAAGCCAACACCAGTAACCACGTATATATTACTTAACAAGCCAACACCAGTTGTAGCTTATCATAGCCAACAAAGGAAGGTAACCACGCCATTTATTATCAACATAATAAATTTGATTTGACCTCTCCAGATAGAGTTAGAGCCGTCCATTTGAGATAAATCACTGTATATATACATAATTAGAACCCATTCATTCTTCTCTCGTACCTTGCGCCCAATCCCCACACCCAAATATTCTTCATTTTTAATATATGGTGAATTAATTTCATGAACATCGAAAGGCTAAGCCACTCTCCTAATAGCATACTCAATTTGTAAATCGCTTTCTAATAGAGATACGGGGAGTGGGTGGAAGCAAAAAAACCATGAATAAAGTAATGTGAACACACCCATACATATATTCTACAAAGCCTGATCTTCGACACTATGAAGATCTGATTGGTGAGATTTTTATGGTGAGGAGTGTTTTCAGGCGAATTCAGAGAGACCACAGTACTGTCAATGGAGTGTCGATCTTTCAGATCGATATCAGGATCCATCATCAGGACAAGAAGCCTGGGTTTAATTGTGAGAAGAGATGGTTATAAATACCTTATTTGCAGGGGAATTATGTGTCGACTAGAGTCTTTGGTGAATAATTTAGATTAGTTTTATTTAACTAAATTTAATTATATTTAGGGTTTTCCTAAAAAAAATTCTTTAAAACTTTTATTTAAAATTCTGGATTAAAATATTTTAAATTTGTTATCATTAATTTGAATGTGTTCTTAATAAGATTTCTTTAAAACTTTTATTTAAAATTCTGGATTAAAATATTTTAAATTTTTATTTTAAATTTGTTATCATTAATTTGAATGTGTTCTTAATAAGTTAGAGGTATAAAATAAACCATTATTTAAAGTGTTATTAATGGTGTTGTTTAGAAAAAAAAAATTATATTAATTAGAAAGAAGAGAGGTTATTATGATGTTGTTATTGATTTTATAGGGTGTAGGTAGAATTTCAGTTTTAATAAAATTTTAAATATTAGTTTTTTTATTTAGATAACCCTAGTCTAAATATTTTAATGGTGTTTATACGAAAGTTTTATATTCATTAAAATAAAGAAAGGAAAATTGTTAGTGGTTCTATATGTTATAAGTAAATAATAAGTTATTTTAATAGATGTAGTTGTATTAGGTTATGATTAGAGTTTTTTAGGTTAGGGTTTGTTTATCTAGTTTGTTGGTTTTATTTAATTAATTAATAAAAAAAATGTTATTTAGGTAGGGTTACTTATCTGTTTATTTTCTTATTTTTATGAATAAGGGGAACCATTTTTCACTTAATTTTAGGTCATTGTCTCTCTTTAGGTTGCTTGGGTGTTTACGTATTTTGATTGCTTTTCTAATCCGTCGTTTAAAGAGGTGTTCTTCTTTGGCCATAATTCGGGTGTCTTCTAGGCGAACATGGTGTTTTGTTTTAAGGGAGTGTTATGCTAAGGCGGAGGTACGAATGCGTTCATTCTTTAGGTCAACTCCATGTTCTTTAATCCTAATCTAGAAGGAGCGTCCAATTTCATCAATGTAGCATTCTCCGCAGGAGTATTTTATTTTGTAAATTCCTTTGCCTTTGTGAGGGTCATGTTTGTCTTTAACGGATCTCATATTTTGTTTGATGGTTTCATGTGGTTTGAAGGAGGTCTTGATCTCTTTTTTGCTAAGGATATTCGCAATCTTATCGATTACTCCTTGGATGTAAGGTAGGTAGGCCTTTTTATTGGGGTTCTAGTTTTCTAGGGGGTTAGGGTTTTTGCTAGTTTTTTCTAGGGCTTTATTTATTGCATTTGTAATGTCTTTATGTTTATACCCTATGTTTTTAAAGACAACTGAGAGGTGGTATTTTTCTTGTTCTAGGTGTGTCTCATCGGAGATTCTTATGGCTCTTGTGGCTAAAGTTTTCAGGACACCTGGTTTTTGGTTAGGGTAGTGATGGGAGTTAGCGTGAAAATAGTTTTCTGTGTGGGTCTTTTTTCTATAGACCACATGTCCTAGATTCCCATCATTTTTTCTATTGATGAGAACGTCTAGACAGGGGATGCTACCATTTATAACCATCTCTTCTCACAAATAAACCCAAGATTCTTGTCTTGATGATGGATCCTGATATGGATCTAAAACATCGACACTCCATTGATAGTATTGTGATCTCTATGAATTCACCTGAAAACTATGAAGATCGTGGAGAAGGGATCTAATTCAGTACTAAGGGACTCGTGTAAGGCATGATTCAATTCTTACAACATAATACAATATATATGGGGTGGTCTGCCAATTAATATGACAGTTTTAAAGAATAAGCGAGAATACTTCATGCTCTCCTCGCTCCCCTCTCATACTCAATGTTGGCCTCTTTGTTTCCTTGTCCACCCGAACTCCGCTCTCGTTCTCACTTTATGCACCCAAAAAGGTAAAAGTGCATTTAAATTAATAAATTTTAATATATATATATATATATATATATATATATATATATAAAATAAAGCAAACTTTCCTTTAGTAAGTTTTCTGACTTATGTTTTAAGTTGTTGAAAGTTGAAACACTTTGTAATGTAATAGTCTAAAATTATTAAGTAATAAATGCATAGGAAGAATCTTATTGCAAGTGGCATATTTTTTTCTAGTTACGTACAACCTAATATTTAATGTCTTGATATGAAAATAATTATTCAAACTATAAAATATATTATAAATTATAATTTTTGAAAAACAAATTGTAAAATAATAATAAATTATTCTTTCTAATCTATATATTCATATAAATTAAAATGGATTTTTATTGGGCATTTATATTATTAAAAAAATTGTATTTATTTATTTACCTAAAAAATAACATGAACTCAATAAAGTAACATGGGTAATTATTAAAAATAACAATGTATCATGAGTGTAATGGTTAAAAGTAGCAAAGATTGAACTATAAGATATATTATAAATTATAATTTTTAAGAACAAGTTGTAAAATAATAATAAATTATTCTTTCCAACTTATATATTCATATTTTAAGAACAAGTTGTAAAATAATAATAAATTACTCTTTCCAACCTATATATTCATATTTTAAGAACAAGTTGTAAAATAATAATAAATTACTCTTTCCAACCTATATATATTCATATTTTAAGAACAAGTTGTAAAATAATAATAAATTACTCTTTCCAAC
>ML797358.1:90210-126319 GCA_009831015.1 Picea engelmannii
GTCAATAACCTTAGCGCAACACATCCTATTCGGACCAAGGACTCTAGAAAACTCTGACGCGCTATGAGCCGAATACTGACAGGGAGACTATACCCACACCCCACACAAAAGGTCGACGATACACAAGAGGACGACTACTAGAGAAGTCACGCTTCCTCAACCAGCTGCCCCATTCATCAATTCTAAACTAGTCAACAGTTACAAATTGTTTTTGACATTGAGTATCCATCGAAATTTAGCAAGTCTAAATTTTAATTTGGTCTTTAACTTATCAACTGATTAACAATTAATAAAATCCAATCGGCCATTCTACTTTACACCATAGTCATTAAATTCAATCAAATAACATTAATTACGAATCAGTTCGGTAACTCTGCATTACAATTTAATCATTAACCACAAGTTAAATTAGTAGGTTTAAACTCTACTTTGGTCAATACTTACTAATCTCATTTAATCATTAATCACAGTCTAATTGGGCATTTTCTGAATTAATCCCAATTTACAACCTAACTATCAATTTACAATATATAACCACATTCGCCATATCAATGGTGAATGCTACGATTACAACACTTGTAAATGATTAAATTACACAGGCCTTCTATCTAGTAACTGCACCCAAAAATAACTATTTGTCTATTCACATTAAGAAGGTAAATGTTGACTATTAACATCGTTGTAGCAATTTACATCGTCATTAACATAACTACTGACCATTAACATTGTTGTGGCAGTTATCCTGGCAATTAACATAGTATTTAACATTGCAATTAACATGGTAATTAGCATGGCCAGCATCATCGTTGTAGTAATTAAAGTCTGGCAGTGAGAACGTTGGGTACACTCAATGTGAAGGAGAATAAAAAGGACAATACAATAATGTGGAAGGATCAACTCGTGGTCATTTGATAGCCCAAACGCAGTCAACATTTAAGGCAAAATTCGTGTCCATTCCAGCAAATGCAATCATCATTCTAACTAGAAAATTTGTGTCCCTTCAACAACGAACTCAGAGACTCATTTTTAAATGGAAAAATCATGGGCATTAATCATCAACTCAATCAACTCTTAAAAGGCAACAACATGGGCATTCCACAACAATCTCAATCACAAATTAAATGACAAAAATCATGGGCAAATAAACAGCATATAAGTCAACTTTTACAAGACAAAACGTGGGCATTCCACAACAATCTCAGTCAACTCTTAAAAGGAAAAAACGTGGGCATTCCACAACAATCTTAGTCACGAATTAAATGAAAAAAATCGTGGGAAAATAAACAACATATCAGTCAACTTTTAAATGAAAAAACGTGGGCATTCCACAACAATCTCAGACAACTCTTAAAAGGAAAAAATGTGGGCATTCCACAACAATCTCAGTCACGAATTAAATGACAAAAATCGTGGGCAAATAAACAACATATCAGTCAACTTTTAAAAGACAAAACGTGGGCATTCCAGGAATCCAATAGCAGTAGGTTTTTAATGCTTAACTCATCCTTCAACAAGGGAAAAAATTGCCCTAGCAGTAAAACAAAATGCAGTCCAGAGAGGGGCGAATTTGCCAGGCAACAAGGTAATCAAAAACAAAAATTCTTAAGTGCCAGACATAGTCTTCTTCAAAGGAAATTCACTCCAAAGGTAAAAATGAGATGCAAACCAAAGAGGGATGAATAGACCAAGGTTTCCCTTTTTCACTGCCAGGATGCCAATGCCAACGCATACAGGAAAACAATGTTTTTTCTTTTCTTACCAGGGTACCAAAAGTAAAAAGCAGACAAAGAATTTAATTCGTTTTCCATTTCTAGGATACCATTACAACGCAGACTGAGAAGTAACACCAAATGTTTATCCAATTCCAGTGTACCAAATATTAAAACGCAGACTTAGAAATTTAATTATTTTTTCATTTTCAGGATGCCAACATAAAAACGCAGACATGAAATCAATTCATTTTTCCATTGCCAGAATACCCAACATAAAAATGCAGATAGGGAATCAAATCGTTTTTACATTGCCAGAATATCAATACAACGCAGACAACAGTGAGAGAAACACAAGGATCCAATGGGAAAAGTCATGGAAATGATCACAGGGATTATATCAGTCAAGGCCCATAGAAAAACCAACAAGGATGCAAGATAATCCATACGCAGAGGTCTTTGCTAGATGGATAAATCAAACAATCATCCAAGGAAAATAACGAAGGTAGACGACTGACAGGGACATCCTTTGCTCATCATCCATGAACAGAAAAGTAGGGCGTTGATATCCACAGGTCTATTAATGCCGAAGCGACGACCGTAGATCAGGCTCATGGCCGACTGCTCAGGTGAGGACTGATGAGCTAGGGATGAAAGGAAAAAACAACCACAATCTTCACAAATCAATACACCACAGGGTAGTCAAGACATGTCAGGAATCAAGGGCCATGGGAGTCAATCAATCATCGAGCTATAGGCTATAGAAAAATTCAATCATCAACTAGAATGCTAAGACAATCAATTTACTTACTCAATTAAACTTGCAGATCCAAAGCATAAATCCTACTACAATCTACCATGCAAAAATAAGAAGGTGTATCGTTGCTTGGTCACCCACTCTGAGTTGATGTCCCACACGCTTCATGCAATTCCCGCTTGCCGACCGATGCAACTTCACCGGTACCTCCCAGCCAACGCTAGGGGTACTCTTCTTCCCCCTTATCCCCCTGAGTCGCAAAGGGGCCACGCACCCTAACCATAGAATCAGCTAGCGCCCAGCTCGCCTCGCAAGGATGAGCTACCACTCCTCACCGAGCTGGGTGTCCCAACTCCCACAAGCTAAGTCAATCAAGTATAGATTTCTGTAGTGTAACGTTACGCAAAATAGAAGAGATCCTTCATCCTTCTCCTCCCTTCATTATATAGAGTTTCGAAGTCTCTTACTTTCCCAAATCCCATTTTATTTAATGTTTAATAAATTAATTCATAAAAATTCCTCCCCGTACATGTGTCACCCATCCCCTTCATTCCTCCAAAAACTAATTTCTTTAATTAAATATTTACCTGTATTTCCCTCACGCACCTAGAGTCACTCCTAGAATTGCTCCTAGGTGTCCCCAAATTCCCTTACAGGTTTTAATGACTTTCCCCATTATTAATTTGCTAGTTCAGTTTTAAATTAGAAAGTTCTTAAATGGTAGATACCTTACTAAGTTTGACTTTCTACTTTTTCCCTTGTGTTTCCCTTTTCTTTTTATGTTTCCCTCTTTTCCTAGCTTACTCATTACTTTAGAATTCCCTCTTTCCCCTTTTCATTTAGAAACTCAATTTGGCAGGTGTAGAAATTAACTTTTTCCCTTTTCCCTTTTTAATTAATAAACTTTAAATTATCATAATATAATAAAACAATTATTTATTTTATTATATATATATATATATATATTTTAAAGGATAGAGAAAATTTTGTCACTAGTATAATTTAAACCTAGACTTTAATTTTTGTGTTGGGTGACATTTTATTAGGGAATTTGTTTTAAAAATTTCTTATCACGTTATTAGTCCTAAGGCCATCTGGGTTCATTCATTTATCATTAACAATGTGACATGCCCTTCAGGACACACTAGCTGCTCCAAGGGTGCCACTTGCCTCATCTGTTTCCCTGGCATGACGTGCCCTTCAGAACGCACTACGTGCTCCAAGGGTGCCACTCGCCTCTTTCCATTTTTCTTGTGCGACATGCCCTTCAAGACGCACCACGTGCTCCAAGGGTGCCACTCGCCTCTTGACTGACTTGGTAGACATCAAAAACCCCTAGAGTCAATACTCCACCAGGTGAACTTGTGGGAGACTAATGGCCTCTAAGGAATAAGGCCCTTGCCTTATTGCACACCCCTTAGAATCATCGAGAGTGACTGTCCCAGTGTTCCCTCACGGCATCATGGGTCCTCTCGAGCTAGGTAAACGGTAACCTACAGTTTGAGCCACGGTGGGAGTGCTAGTAGGATGTGGCAGGGTTGTTGTCCACACCTATCCCTCAACATATATGGTAGTCGGGAGTGATCCCTCTACTCCACATGTGAGTCTGGTCGGCAAGCTATCATCAGCCTACATCATCAATGAATCATGTCAGTAATATATCCATAACCATATCATCTAATCAAATGCACTAATATCACATATAAAACAATCAAACCCCAATGGTTCACTCCCCGACTCGATCCAGAGTCCAAGGGGTTCCATCGATGCCTCTGCATCCTCGAGGTCCAAAATCCTACGCACTCAGTAAAACCAAATCAATAGCACCTGTCTATGCCAATGCAGTAAAACAATCATGTCATCAACCCATAACGCCTCATAATCAAAATCAATGTCTCAATAGCATAATAATTTGGATCACTTGCGAGAAAGTGTCCTCAAAGAATAAGTTCTCTCAGTGCGCAAGAGCGGGATGTTACATACACCCCCTCTTGGTCTAAAATTCGTCCTGAAGTTTCATAGTATAAGTGCCAAAATAAAGTGTATCACAATATCATAAGTTTATCTATCAAACAAAAATGGAAATTGCTGGTGCATATCATATGCGTCCTCCCAGGTCGCCAAGTGTGAACTATAATTGTCCCACTGGACCTTGACCTGATCTATTGTCCGACGCCATAGTTGTCGAATGCAATGATCCAGGATTTGGATTGGCTCAGCCTTGAGTGCCCTCTCGTCCGACACCTGCAAATAACTCATGTCAATAACGTGTGTAGGATAACTAATATAATGTCTCAAAACAGACACGTGAAAAATGTCATGCATACACCTCAAAGAATCAGGCAAGGCTAGTCGATAGGCCACGGGCCCCTTTCTCTCCACAATCTCGAAAGGTCCCATGAACCTAGGAGAGATTTTAGCTCCCTTTCCAAACTTGATCGAACTCTTATGTGGTTTAACCCGCAAGAAGACTCAATCGTCGACCTCGTAACTACGGTCGACACGATGTGCATCAGCATAACTCTTCTGTCGATCCTACACTTCTTTAATCCTTTGTCTTATTGTTTGCATTTGCTCTTTCATTTCTTGGATCGCTTCTGGTCCCACCAGGACCCTATCCTCAATCCTATCCCAACTCAAAGGCGTCTGACACGGTCGCCCGTAAAGAAACTCGAAAGGCGCCATCTTAATGGTTCTTTGATAAAAAAAATTATAAGCGAATTCCACCAGTGGCAAGAATTCTTCCCAATGCTTTTGTTCGTCCATCACGTACATGCACAATAGGTCCTCCAAGGTCTAGTTCATTCGTTCGGTCTGCCCGTCAGTCTCTGGGTGATACGTCGTAATGAAGTTAAGTTGGGTTCCCAAGGCCTCTTGGAAACTCATCCAAAATCGTCTAGTAAACACCGATACTCGATCGGATATAATCCTCTTAGGCACGCCATGCAGCCTCACAATCTCACTGATGAAAAATCTAGCTATGTTAGGTGCCTGATACATCGTCGCACAGGAATAAAGTAAGCACTCTTCGTCCGAGTGTCTACTACTACGAAAATCGAGTCATGTCTCATTGCCATCAGTGGCAATCCAACAATAAAATCCATTGAAATAACCTCCCATTTCGATTTCGGAATAGCATGTGGTTGTAGCAATCCTGCTGGATGTCTATGTTCATCCTTTACCTGTTGACATTCTAGACATCTGGCCACATATTTCACTATTTCTGCCTTCATTCCCTTCCAGAAGAATAAGGGTTTAAGGTCTTCCCTCATCTTCGTAAATCTCGGGTGAGCCATGTATACGGATCTATGAGCCTTGCCTAGGATCATCATCCTCAACTCGTCATTCGGCGGTACATAAATTCGATTTTTAAACCTCAATAATCCATCGTCGTCAAACATAAATCCTTCAAATTTTGGTATCATCATTGTGTTTTGTTCTATAAAACCCTCAACCTCTTTGTACCAGTCATTGTCACGCTGTAAAGTTAGAATCTTATCACGTATATCCGTCTAAAGAGGCAACACTGAAAATATGTGTGGTCTCAGACTCAATGCATCTGCCACTAGGTTCACTGTTCCTTTTATGTAAGTAATCTCGAAGTTGTACTCACTAAGTAATTCCTACCAACGTCGTTGTCGTGCATTCAGGTCACTTTGCGTAAAGATTTGTTGTAGTCCACAGTGGTCAATCTTTAGTTCAAAGTTTCATCCAACAAGGTAGTGTCTCCAAACCTTCAAGGCATATACGATGGCTAACAACTCCAAATCATACGTCGCGTAGTTCTCCTCATGCCTTCTCAGTTTTCTCGATATGTAAGCGATCACTCATTTGTCTTGCATCAAGACTCCGCCTAAGCCTTCCTTGGATGCGTCAGTACATACCAAGAAGTCCGCATCCATGTCAGGGACTTTTAGTATCGGTGCTATTTTCAATAGCTCCTTGAGCCTCCGAAATGATTCCGTGAATTTCTCGGTCCAAACAAAATTCTTGTTTTTCTTTTGCAATTCTGTGATCGTGTTTTCTATCTTCGAAAATCCCTCGATGAATCATCGATAGTATCCTACTAAACCCATGAAGCTACGCACTTCTGGGACATTCGTCGGCGCAGACCATTCCATAATAGCCTCGACCTTTGCTGGATCCACGGTGATACCTTCCCCGGAGATGACATGCCCCAAGTAGTGAATCCTTGATTGATAAAATGAGCATTTGGACAACTTCCCATACAATTTGTGCTCTCACAAACACTATAGTACCAAGCACAAGTTATCGTCATGCTCCTCCTTCGTCCGAGAGTAAATCAAAATATCGTCAATGAATACTTGGACAAACTTGTCCAAGTACTCGCGGAACACCCCGTTCATCAAAATCATGAATACCCCTAGGGCGTTCGTCAGTCCAAACGGTAAAACAGTAAACTTGTAAAGTTCAAACCTTGTCTTAAAGGTGGTCTTAGGGATGTCATCCTCCTTAATCTATAACTTGTGGTATCCTGATCGTATTTTATATTTAAGAACATCGTCATGCCCTTCATTTGATCGAACAGATCATCAATCCTCGGAAACGAATATTGATTCTTGAGCATTGCCTTATTCAACTGACGATAGTCAATGCAGAGCCTCCACGACCCATCCTTCTTTCGTATGCAAATAACAGGCGAACACCACGGTGACACACTTGGATGTATCAATCCCAGGTCCAGCAATTATTTCAGTTGCATTCTCAACTCCTGTAACTCCGGGGTCGACATCCGATAAGGTGTTCTAGCTATCGGTTCCGTCCCCGATTTTAGTTCTATAGTAAACTCCAATTCCCTCTCTGGCGACATCCCGGGTAACTCCTCCGGAAAGACATCTGTAAAATATCTCACCATAGGAAGGTGTTCTATACCTTCCGCTACTCCCTTCTCGTTTAACGCAAGGATGACATAAAGATTACATCCCTTGCGCATGCTCTTCTGAAGCTGCAAGGAAGAGATTTACCTTAGGGAAACTCCCTGGTTTCGTCCTACAATCACGCATCTCTGTCCCTCATCATCGACCAAGCTTAACTGTTTCATATTACAGTTGAGTATCACCTCATGCGATTCCAACCATTCCATACCAATCACGATGTCATAAGATCCTAAGATCATGACGTACAGGTTGGCCCTCATGAAAAACTCTCCCATGTTAAGGATGCAGCCCATAACCTTTCCTCCAACCTTATGTTTGGCTCCAAAATCCATCTCTACTAAGCTAAACTCATCTTGTTCGACTGCATTTACCTTAATCCTTTTTAGCACTGCACCAGAAATGAAACTCTCGGTAGCACCGAGATCTATCAAAATACTAAGGGTTTGGTTAGCAATAGTACCTGATGTCTCGAGCACAGTCGACTGGTGATCTACCTGTCGGTTATTCAGCATTGCATGAATCCGATGGGCCTTGCTCAAATATCCCATGGTAGTGGGTCCGGCTGATCCAGATTCTCTAGTCCTCTCCACAGGGCAGTCACGCTGGTAGTGTGGCTCCCCACACTTCCAACACCCCTTCTTCGATCCATTAGTCCTGGTACCTGAAGTAGAAGATGATGGCCTACCGACCTGGAATCCTAGTCTTTTCTGCTGAACAGGCCTAAACTACTACTATTGCGATCAACGTTGTTGTTGATGCTATGGTCCCCGATAAGGTGTCCATTGTTGAGGCATCGGTCGTCGAGGTGTAGTCAAAGTGGATCCTCTCTGGAAGCCACGATATCCAGGCGTCTCTCGGGCTGGTGTCGGATGTTGTTGCACACCAGAAGACACATGCCCTGTCAATCTCACTGGAGTCCTTCTTTGACCCCCGCTGATAAGCTCCTCCTCTGTTATCAGGGCCTTCTGGATGACATCATGCAAGGTTTGAGGCATAAGAATCCTAACCTTTTCATGTATGCTTCAATCAAGGCTGAACAGTTCCTCAAACAGTTCCCATGACACGTCTTCAACGACCATGTTCAGCTGTGGTAGGAGCATCTTCCACCATAGAAGAGTGTTCCCCTTCAATTGAAAGACCATCATGCGGACCTTCATGTTGGAGGTATAGTCGCAAAGTGCAAAGCACATCGCCATATTCTCCAACCATGCCTCGGTGGCTGCGTTGTCCGGGGAACTAAAGAACTCGAGAAATTTGACCTTCTCGAGTTCACGATGAATGCTACCAGTATTGATCGGAGCCCGCGATGGACCCTTAGAGGGTGTCAGTGCTCTGGCCTCATCTTTGTCCAAATGGTTGATCAGTGCCTCAGACATGCGCTGAAAAAGATCTCATCATTCTGACCACATCACCTACTACTATTTGCTCCTTCCCGACAACCTGTTCATCTCCCTAGGGGTTAGACCCCTCAGGTGTGGATGCTACTAGAGGCGTCGTGCCTCCTCCCCTAGCACCCCATCGTCTGCCTCTGCGGCGTCTTCTAACCATGATTACTTGCATGAATACAAGTCAACTCAATTAGAAACATTATAATCAAATCATATCAATGAAAGTCATAGTGATCCCAAATCGCGGGTTGAACCCCGCTCTAATACCATATGTAACACCCCCTTCCATACGACCACGGGCGAAGAATTTTTTTTTTATTATTTTTTTTTTAAAGAATTAAGAGCCAAGAAGGCAACGATGACGAACTGAAGCACGCAACCCAGGCAACAGGAAACTACGACTCCACTCACTGGCACAAGGGTAACTGGGCAACATGCGTAGAATAACAAGGAGGATCAACTACCCGCCCGACGCAACAAGAAACTCCTACACACTAAGGGACAACTTCCCCTTCCCAACACAATGACATTGATGAAAAATACTATAACCTCAAGGTGCGTGAACCAAACGCCTGAAGGCGTTCAACCAGTGCGCAAAAACAAACTTACAATGCTCAACAACACTCACACGGAAAACACCGAATCCAACCAAGTTATCATTCGTCGCTATCCAAATAGGGCGCGTTATGATCCCCTCATCAGGAATCATGCCATCCCTAGGTGATAGACGTGTCAATAACCTTGGCGCAACACATCCTATCCAGACCAAGGACTCTAGAAAACTTCGACGCGCTAGGAGTTGAATACTGACAGGGAGACTATACCCACACCCCGCAAAAAATTTCGATGATACAAAAGAGGACGACTACCAGGGAAGTCATGCTTCGTCAACCATCTGACCCATTCATCAAGTCTAAACTAGTCAACAGTTACAAATTGTTTTTGACATTGAGTATCCATCGAAATTTAGCAAGTTTAAATTTTAATTTGGTCTTTAACTTATCAACTGATTAACAATTAATAAAATCAAATCGGTGATTCTACTTTACACCATAGTCATTAAATTCAATCAAATAACATTAATTACGAATCAGTTTGGTAACTCTGCATTACAATTTAGTCATTAACCACAAGTTAAATTAGCAAGTTTAACCTCTACTTTGGTCAATACTTACTAATCTCATTTAATCATTAATCACGGTCTCATTGGGCATTTTCTAAATTAATCCCAATTTACAACCTAACTATTAGTTTACAATATATAACCACATTCGCCATATTAATGGTGAATGCTACAATTACAACACTTGTAAATGATTAAATTACACAGGCCTTCTATCTAGTAACTGTACCCAAAAATAACTAGTTGTCTATTCAAATTAAGAAAGCAACTGCTGACTATTAACATCGTTGTAGCAATTTACATCATCATTAACATAATTGTTGACCATTAACATCATTGTGGAAGTTATCCTGTAAACTAATAAGGCAATTAACATAGTATTTAACATTGCAATTAACATGATAATTAACATGGCCAGCATCATCGTTGTAGTAATTAAAGTCTGGCAGTGAGAACGTTGGGTACACTCAATGTGAAGGAGAATAAAAAGGACAATACAAAACTGTGGAAGGATCAACTCGTTGTCATTCGACAGCCCAAACGCAGTCAACATTTAAGGCAAAATTCGTGTCCATTCCAAAAAATGCAATCATCATTCTAACTAGCAAATTTGTGTCCCTTCAACAACAAACTCAATCACTCATTTTTAAATGGAAAAATCGTGGGCATTAATCAACAACTCAGTCAACTCTTAAAAGGCAAAAACGTGGGCATTCCACAACAATCTCAGTCACGAATTAAATGACAAAAATTGTGGGCAAATAAATAGCATATCAGTCAACTTTTAAAAGACAAAACATGGGCATTCCACAACAATCTCAGTCAACTCTTAAAAGGAAAAAACTTGGGCATTCCACAACAATCTCAGTCACGAATTAAATGACAAAAATCATGGGCAAATAAGCAGCATATCAGTCAACTTTTAAAAGACAAAACATGGGAATTCCACAACAATCTCAGTCAATTCTTAAAAAGCAAAAACGTGGGCATTCCACAACAATCTCAGTCATGAATTAAATGAAAAAAATCGTGGGAAAATAAAGAGCATATCATTCGACTTTTAAAAGACAAAATGTGGGCATTCCAGGAATCCAATAGCAGTAGGTTTTTAATTCTTAACTTAGCCTTCAACAAGGGAAAAAATCGCCCCAACAGTAAAATGAAATGTAGTCCAAAGAGGGGCGAATTTGCCAGGAAACAAGGTAATCAAAAACAGAAATTCTTAAGTGCCAGACGCAATCTTCTTCAAAGGAAATTTTCCCCAAAGGTAAAAACGAGATGCAAACCATAGAGGGATGAATATACCAAGGTTTCCCTTTTTCACTGCCAGGATGCCAATGCCAACACATACAGGAAAACAATGTTTTTGTTTTTCTTACCAGGCTACCAAAAGTAAAATGCAGATAGACAATTTAATTCATTTTCCATTTCCAGGATACCATTACAACACAGATTGAGAAATAACACCAAACGTTTATCCAATTCCAGTGTACCAAATATAAAAACACAAACTTAGAAATTTAATTGTTTTTCCATTTTCAGGATGCCAACATAAAAACGTAGACATGAAATCAATTTGTTTTTCCATTGCCAGAATACCCAACATAAAAATGCAGACAAGGACTCAAATCATTTTTACATTTCCATAATACCAATACAACGCAGAAAACAGTAAGAGAAACGCAAGGATACAATGGGAAAAGTCATGGAAATGATCGCAGGGATTCCATCAGTCAAGGTGCATAGAAAAACCAACAGGGACGCAAGATAATCCATACGCAGAGGTCTTTGCTAGATGGACAAATCAAACAATCACCCAAGGACAATAATGGAGGTAGACGGCTGACAGGAACATCCTTCGCTCATCATCCATGCACAGAAAAGCAGGGCGTTGAGATCCATAGGTCTATTAACGTCGAAGCGACGACCGTAGATCAGGCTCCTGGCCTACTGCTTAGGAGAGGACTAATGAGCAAGGGACGAAAGGAAAAAACAACCACAATCTTCACAAATCAATACAACATAGGGAAGTCAAGACATGTCGGGAATGGAGGGCCAGGGGATTCAATCAATCATCAAGCTATAAGTTGTGGAAAAATTCAGTCATCAACTAGAACACTAAGACAACCAATTTACTTAATTAAACATGCAGATCCAAAGCATAAATCCTACTACAATCTACCATAAAAAAATAAGAAGGCATATTGTTGCATGATCGCCCACTCTGAGTTGATGTCCCACACGCTTCATGCAACTCCCGCTTGCCGATCGATGAGACTTCACCGATACCTCCCAGCCAATGCTAGGGGTACTCTTCTTCCCCCGTATCCCCCCGAGCCGCAAAGGGGCCACGCACCCTAACCAGAGAATCAACTAGCTCCCAGATTACCTCGAAAGGTCGAGATACCACTCATCACAGAGCTGGGTATCCCAACTCCCACAAGCTAAGTCAGTCAAGTATAGATTTTTGCAGCGTAATGTTACGCAAAACAAAAGAGATCCTTCATCCTTCTCCTCTCTTCATTATATAGAGTTTTGAAGTCCCTTACTTTCCCAAATCCCATTTTATTTAATGTTTAATAAATTAATTCATAAAAATTTCTCCCCGTACATGTGTCACCCATCCCCTTCATTCCTCCAAAACCTAATTTTTTTAATTAAATATTTACCCTTATTTCCCTCACCCACCTAGAGTCACTCCTAGAATTGCTCCTAGGTGTCCCCAAATTCCATTACAGGTTTTAATGACTTTCCCCATTATTAATTTGCTAGTTCAGCTTTAAATTAGAAAGTTCTTAAATGGTAGATACCTTACTAAGTTTGACTTTCTGCTTTTTCCCTTGTGTTTCCCTTTTCTTTTTATGTTTCCCTCTTTTCCTAGTTTCCTGATTATTTTAGAATTCCCTCTTTCCCCTTTTCATTTAGAACTCAATTTGGCAGGTGTAGAAATTAACTTCTTCCCTTTTCCCTTTTTAATTAATAAACTTTAAATTTTCATAATATAATAAAACAATTATTTATTTTATTTTTATTTTTATAAATATATATATATATATATATATATATATATATATAATTTTATTTTTCTTTTTTTTTAAAGGATAGAGAAAATTTTGTCAGTAGTATAATTTAGACCTAGACTTTAATTTTCGTGTTCGGCGACATTTTATTAGGGAATTTGTTTTAAAAATTTATTATCACGTTATAGTCCTAAGGCCATCTGGGTTGATTCATTTATCATTAACAATGCGACGTGCCCTTCAGGATGCACTAGGTTCTCCAAGGTTGCCACTCACCTCATCTGTTTCCCTTGCGCGACGTGCCCTTCAGGACGCACTACATGCTCCAAGGGTGCCACTCGCCTCTTTCCATTTTTCTTTTGCGACGTGCCCTTCAAGACGCACCACGTGCTCCAAGGGTGCCACTCACCTCTTGACTAACTTGGTAGACATCAAAAACCCCTGGAGTCAATACTCTGCTAGCTAAACTTGTGGGAGACTAAGGGCCTCTAAGGAATAAGGCCCCTACCTTATTGCACGCCCCTTAGAATCATTGTGAGCGACTATCATAGTCATCCCTCACAGCATCGTGGGTCCTCTCGAACTAGGTAAACATTAACCTACAGTTCGAGCCACCACGAGAGTGCTAGTAGGTTGTGGTAGGGATTTTGTCCACACCTCTCCCTCAACATATCTAGTAGTCGTGCATGACCCCTCTACTCCACATGTGAGTCTAGTCAGCAACCTATCGTCAGCCTACATCATCAACGAATCATGTCAGCAATATATCCATAACCATATCATCTAATCAAATGCACTAATATCACATATAAAACAATCAAACCACAATGGTTCACTCCCTAACTCGATCTGGAGTCCAAGGGGTTCCATCGATGCCTCTGCATCCTCGAGGTCCAAAATCCTGCACACTCAGTAAAACCGAATCAATAGCACATGCCTATGTCAATGTAGTGAAACAATCATGTCATCAACCCATAACGCCTCATAATCAAAATCAATGTTTCAATAGCATAATAATCTGGATCACTTGTGAGCAAGTGTCCTCAAAGAATAAGTTTGCTCAGTGCGCAAGAGCAGGATGTTACATTAATCCCTAGAAGACTAGTGCCCAAGAGAGGTGCACACCTTTTCCCAAGTAGAAGTGTTTGTTGAAATTTCCAAACTTACAAGAAGGATATGATTCCACAATGGAGAATCATCCCTTACTTATATTAGACTTGTCCAATCAACAAAGGCGTCTTTTGGCTCAACAGGGCCAACCTCTCTAAGTCACTATATAATTTATTATTATTATTATTGTAATAATTAATATTAATTATCTTTTACATTTATTATTAAAAATATTAAGGCGGGGCCGACCTTTACCCTTTACATAACAATTAGGGTTATAGGTAGGTCTGACTCTTGAACAATATATAGCAAAGGATCTGATACACCCACTAGTGCTTATCCACTAGGGGCACATCCATAGGGATGTCATAGATCTGATTCACTGCATTACACAGAAGAACCAGGTCTTCACACTTTCACTTGTGCTCGTCCACAAGCACGTTCACTCTACAAATCTTCTTTCCCACTGCCACTGATAGGAGAATCATCTAGAGTCTTCTCGTCAACTCTTCTTCTCAGAGGAGGCTATCACATCATCTTCATTTATGTTCACATGACGATGTGCCCAACACTTTTAGGATTTCACATGTTCACCTTGTGCTCAATCACAGGCACGTCCTAACTCAATAGATCAATTTTCCACTAGATAATCATCTGGAGTTCTTCTCACTCTCTGAATGGAGGAGTTCATCTCTACATTCCTAACTCTGTCTTAGGCAGGAACCACGTACCCTTCTTAGGGGCTTTCTGTCAGGTTTGAAAACTGAGGGAAAGACTCACATAACTTCTATGTTCTACATCTCATAGGTTTGTAAGGTGGAGGATGTCTCCCATAGTTTCATTCATCAACAGTACTAAGGCATTTGGTAACTTCTCATATTCTATATCAATGTCAATCTTTTTGTGTAATTATATGTTATAAGTAATACATAAATAAGTAATATCTACTATATTATATTTTTATTATTTATCTATTATAGTTTAACCAATTATATTTAACAAATTATATTGCTTTTAAATCAGGTGCCTCCAATATCATGTTAGAATATAGGAACGATAATTATAAGCTCATATAGGGTCACAGTTCTTAAACATTCTACTCTTTGATTAATCGTTCATAAGTGAGTACAATCCAAAATGAAAAGGGGTCACCTGAAACTTTGTATTTTGAATTAAAAGGGATCAAGTATGTAAAGTATATAGCATGCTCAATTATAATAATAAATATTTTGTTGTGATTACAATTACAATAATAAATATTTTGTTGTGATTAAGAAGTGGATGACTAAGTACTTATAAAGTTCCTCTTTCAAAATTATGAGATAGGCATTTGTAAAAAATAGATTATGATAATACTAATAAATGTTTAGAAAGCAACAAATTAATGTTTGAAATATATATTTTGGTAAGCCATGAAAATATTCATGATGAAAACATGTATATATGAGAAAGGTAATATGCTTGAGGCAAAGAAAGGTTTATTGATGAAAATATCATGTTCCAAACATATTAAAATATTAAGCAATGGTGAAACATGAAGTGTTATATATCTATATAGTTTTTGTTATGGTGTGTGGCATTGCAAAGTTATGCATATATCTGTATAGTTTAAGTTAAGGTTTGTGGCATTGAAAAGATATGCATATAGCTTATTTTAGTCATTCTAATCCTTTGAGCCATTCTCTTGTGGGAGTTGGGATACCCAGTTCGGGTAATGAGTGGTGGCTCGACCTTGCGAGGCGAGTTGGGTGCTAGGTGTTCTCAGGTATTGTGTGTGTGGCCCCTTTGCGACTTGGGGGGCTCAGGGGGAAGAAGAGTACCCCTAGCATTGGTTGGGAGGTACCAATGAGGTCACATCGTTCAATAAGCGGGAGCTGGACAGAGATCTCACGGGACAGAAACTACGGAACATTCGTGTTTGGCTAAGGTACGTTTGTTTAAGTTGTTAATTGCAATGAAATTTAATTTACACATGTCATTTCTCTGTGATCGATTCAATATTACATTTCCATGATTTGTCTTGCACCTTCTTTCCTACGGTATTTGTAACCCCCTTACTTGCTATATTCTGGATTGATTTCCCTTGGTGAACCCAACTTCTGATTGCAATGACTTCTCTATGTGGGTTTTATTGATTAGTATGAAGATATTGTGTTTTTATCCTCCTTCTTTCATCCCGTTAGTCATCAGTTTGTGCCTGGGAAGTCGTCTAGGAGCCAAATCGACAGTCGTCACTTCGGTGTTTAAAGACCTATATATTCAAATGCCCTACTTTTCTGCGCATGGATGATGAGTGAAGGATAAATTTTTCCCAACTGTCTATTCCTTACTTATCTATGTGTTTTATTGATTCTTGGATGAATGTTTAGTCTTCCACCTTCTTGTGAACGAGTACCCCTGTGTTTGATTGTTTAAACTCCGAAAACCTCAGTGTTTCCTTGAAATATTATCTCTACATTTATTTTGATTGATTACCTTTGCATTTCCTTGAAGGATTAATTATCCATTTCTTGTGTTTGATTACTATTGTGTTTTCTTGGGTTGCTTATCTCTGAGTGTTATTGTGGGGGTTAATCTCTATATTTAATTTATATCTGCGTCAATTTACCTCTACGTTCCATTTATCCCTACACATAAACAAACCTAGAAATTAACTAGGTGATTTCAATTCATCTATGTGTTTCTTTTGAATGATTATCTATGTGATTCATATGTGATCGATTTCTTGGCTTATTATCTCCACAAAAATGTGGGTCATCTCCAGCGAAATCGTGGCTCCTTCTTCGGCTACGATATCATCCTCCTTTAACTGTGTTTGGTGGATCTTACCAGGATAGATCGTGTGTCTTTATGCTGCAAATTCATGTTTGATTTTACTTCTTTCGATGCCCTTTTTTGTTGCATTTGATGGCTTTTTCTCCACCATTTTTTGCTTCTATTTGCCAACAAAAACGTGGTTTGAATGTTGTGTTTTAGTAGAACTTTACCAACGATGCATTAAAATTTACCAACGATTATATATATGATCCTTTGCACAGCGATTTCATTCCTTTTTCACAACGATTTCATATATAATGAGATAGAGATAGCGTTTTCATATATAATGTGACAGAGATAACAATTTCATATACAATGTGATAGAGATAGTGATTTCATATATAATGTGATAGCGATTTCATTCATAATGTGACAGAGATAGCGATTTCATATATAATGTGATAGATATAGCGATTTCATATATAATGTGATAGTGATTTCATTTATCATGTGATAGAGATAGTGCTTTTATTCCCTACATTTTTGGGTAGCGATTTGGTTGTTAGCATATTATTCCTGCGTTTTTAATGTTGTTGATAGCGGATAGCCATGCACAACAATATTATTATTGTACAAAGCTATCATCGTTGACTTAGAGTTATGTATGGACAGTAATCTTGATTGTATGACAACGAAACATTAGAAAACAGTATATATGATCCATTCCTTTATTATACAACGAATTGAATATTTATTGAGGACTATGTTTGGATCTTTATTGAGGACTTTGTTTTTAACCTTTGTTGACAGCGATTTGAATATTTATTGAGGATTGCATTTTAACCTTTGTTGACTGCTATTTGAATATTTATTGAGGACAACATTTTATATGGAATGTGTGACTGCGTTTTTAACCTTTGTTGACAATGATTTGAATGATAATGGTATGTGTAATCATTATGTATAGATGGTTGAGCGTGCCTGTGAATTGAATGCATTTGACAACAATTTTATGTACATTTGTATGACAATGATATGTCCATATATTTATCAAAAGTATTACCATTAGATTTTTAAACAGACCTTAATAGACAACTATGTTAGCCAGGCGATTATTTTTACAGTGATAATTATTACAGTGATTATGACAGTGATTTTTATGACAATGATTTGAGTGTTTATTGACAACAATTTTGTATGTAATGGTAACTGTGAATTGAATGTTTATTGACAAAAAATTTATATGTAATGTGTGGTTGCGATTGAATCATTATTGACAACGATTTTATATATTAAATGACAGCAATATCATATATTAATTCTTCTATGTAATATATTTAATAGACCACAATATAATCTAGACAACCTTTATTAATAGATAGCAATACCTACTAGACAACGACATCAATGCTAGACGGTTATCTATTAATAGACAAAGATATTACAGTTAGACTGTGTTACTATCGTTAGACATAGATCTATTAATAGACAACAATGTGGATTGTTGACAACAAACTTTTACGGACAACAATATTAAGGTTAGATAGTGTTTTCTTTGTAGATACCAAAAGGGAATAATCCATAGATGGCTAATCGCATCCTTTAATTAATGTATGTTTTCCTTAGATTTTGTTGCACCAAGAATTTAACGTGATGTATGATTGTACAGTAGTCAATTCTCCCATGCATCTTATCGACTTGTTGCTTGGGTGCATGGGTATAGCCTTCGCATATTTTAACAAATAATTCGGTCTCCTAGTGCATTGGATTTATCCTTGGGTTATGGTCTATATATGTTATGTTGTGCCTCAGTTACTGTCTCACCTATCGCCTTGTGACGGCATGATTCCTGATGAGGGGATCATCGTGTGCCCTGATGGATAGATGTGATGATAACTTGTCTGGAGTCTTGTGCCTATCGATGTGGGCGTGTTGCTCGTTGTATTTGATTTTGCTACCTGGTTCTATAACACCTGAATGCGTTTGGTTTTGCACGTCGTAGAAGTTTCTAGTTAATGGTCATCGAATTCGTTGTGTCAGGTGGTGGATGATTGTCCTTTAGCTTGTAGGCGTTGTATTGCTTGTGTCGGGTAGGTAGTCATTTTTATCTGCCTATTGATTATCGCATGTTTCGTCCAGTTACCTGATGTGCTAGTGTCTGAGTCATTTTTTTATGTTGCCTGATATGAGTGTGTTGTGTTCTTCGTCAAGATGTGTTGTTTAACTATTTCCATTGTTTCCATCTTGCTTTAAAATTATACTTATATATTTTTCTTTACGTTGCATGTAGTCGTAACGTTGGGGTTGTTACATATGGTATCAGAGTGGATTTAACCCTGCGACTATGGATCACCATGCTTTCCATTGCAGTAAACCCTTGAGTAATAACCTAGCGCTAATTAAAAATTTAATGTGTCCATGTGATGATATCGATTAGAGGACTCCATAGAGGTTCACAGCATGGTGTTGTGGAAGGAGGTGCGACACCTCCAGAAGTGTCCGCGCCCTTGGATTCTAACCCCCGAGGGGGGAATAACAATCCCTTGCACTAGAGTCGATTGTTGTAAGGGATGATGACGGCCTGACAAGGTCCTTTCAGGGAATGTCAGAGGCCTTGATTCATTATCTGTATTGAGATGAGGTCAAGGCACCTGTACCCCTAAGGGTCCACAACACGCCCCAGCTAGTACCATTAGCTTTCACCGAGAACTTGAGAGGGATAAGTTCTCAAGTCCACGAGTGTCATGGATGGCTCAGCCTCCGAGTCATGGTTGGAGTTTATGGCAATTTTCTTTGCACTGCGCGACTATACCTCCAACATGAAGGTTTGACTGGCGGTCTTTCAACTAAAGGGGGGCGTTCTTCTATGATGGAAGATGCTCCTATCGCAATTGAACATGGTCGTCGAAGACGTGTCATGGGAATTGTTCAAGGAATGGTTCCAGGAGAGGTACCTTTCTGAAGAATTCATTGAGCGTCAGCTCAACAAGTTCAATGCCTTGCGACAGGGCGATCATATGGTGCCCGAGTACAAGGCCCATTTTTAGGAGTTTCTTCAGTATGCTCCACACCAAATTACAAAGAAACTTAAGGTCAACAAGTTCTTGTTTGTCCTTAATGTTAGGATTTGACTTCTACTTCGGGTACTAGTATTACTGGACTGAATAAAGTGTGTTGGAATGTGGGGAGCCACATTTCCAGCGTGACTTCCCAATGGAGAGGACTAGAGCATCTGGATCAGTCGGACCCACTACCATGGGAGATTTGGGCAAGGCCCATCGGATTCTTGCAGTGGTGAATAACCACCAGGAAGAGCACCAATTGACTATGCTCGAGACGTCAGGTGTCGTCACTATCCAGACCCTTAGTATTTCGATAGATATCAGTGCTGCAGAGAGTTTCATTTCTAGGGCAGTGCTAAAAAGAATTAAGGTAAAAATAGTCAAACAGGGTCAATTTAGATTTGTAAAAATGGCTTCGGGAGCCAATTAGAAGGTTGGAGGGAAGATTATGGGTTGTAGCATTAACCTGGGATAATTTGTCACTAGGGCCAACCTATACGTCACAATCTTAGGATCTTATGACGTCGTGATCGGTAGGGACTGGTTGGAATCACATGAGGTGATACTCAACTATAATATGAAATGATTGAGCTTGGTCGTTTGAGGGATAGAGACGCATGATTGTAGGTCGTAACCAGGGATTTTCCCTGAGGTTCATCTCTTCCTTACAACTATGGAAGAGCTTGCGCAAGGGATGTAAGCTTTATGTGATCCTTGCGTTAAATGTGAAGGGAGTAGTAGAAGGTCTAGAACACCTTCTGGTGGTGAGAGAGTTTGCGGACGTCTTCCTGAAGGAGTTACCTGGGATGAAACCAGAGAGGGAATTGGAATTTACCATAGACCTAAACCATGGATTGAACTGATAGCAAGAACGCTTTATCGGATGTCGACCCTGGAGCTACAGGAGTTGAAAATGCAACTGAAGGAGTTGTTGGACCTGGGACTTATACGTTCAAGTGTGTCACCATGGGGTGTGCTTGTTATTTTCATATGAAATAAGGATGGGTCGTGGAGACTCTGCATTGACTATCGTCAATTGAACAAGGAAATGATCAAGAATCAATACATGTTGCCAAGGATTGATGATTTGTTCGATCAGATGAAAGGCGCGGCGATGTTTTCAAAGATCGACTTGCGATCAGGGTATCACCAGTTACGGATCAAGGAGGACGCCATCCCTAAGACTGCCTTTAAGAAGAGGTTTGGACATTACAATTTGATTGTTTTACCGTTTGGACTGACAAATGCCCAAGGGGTATTTATGATTTTGATGAACGGGGTGTTCCACGAGTACTTGGACAAGTTCGTCCAAGTATTCATTGACAATATTTTGATTTACTCTCGGACGATGGAGGAGCATGACAAGCACTTGCGCTTGGTACTACAGTGTCTGCGAGAGAACAAATTGCATGGGAAATTCTCTAAATGCTCGTTTTATCAATCGAAGATTCACTACTTAGGGAATGTCATCTCGGGTGAAGGTATCGTCGAGGATCCAGAAAAGGTAGAGGCTATTATGGAATGGATTGCACCGACGAACGTCCCAGAAGTGTGTAGATTCATGGGTTTAGAGGGATATTATGGACGGTTCGTTGAGGGTTTTTCAAAGATAGCAAATCCGATTACGGAATTGCATAAGAAGAACAAGAAGTTTGTTTCGACCGAGAAACTCGTGGAATCATTTCAGAGTCTCAAGGAATTTTTGACAATGGCATCTATACTGAAGGTCCCTGACATGGATGCGGACTCCTTGGTATGCATTGATGCATCCAAGGAAGGCTTAGGCGAAGTCTTGATGCAAGATGGTCGAGTGATCGCTTACATCTCGAGAAGGTTGAGAAGGCATGAGGAGAATGAGGTGACGCGTGATTTGGAGTTGTTAGCCATTGTTTATGCCTTGAAATTTTGGAGGCACTACCTTATTGTATGGAAATTCAAACTAAAAGTGGACCACTGTGGACTACAACACATCTTTACGCAAAGCGACTTGAACGCGTGACAATGACACTGGTCATAATTTCTTAGCGAGTACGATTTAGAGATTACTTACATAAAGGGGATGGTGAATAGAGTGGTTGATGCATTGAGTCGAAGACCGCACATATTTTTGGTGATGCCTCTTCAGACAAATCTACGTGAAAAGATTCGAACTTTACAGTGCTACAATGACTGGTACAAAGAGGTTAAGTTTTTTATCAAACAAAGCACAATGATGGTACCAAGATTTGAAGGATTTACATTAGACGACAATCGATTATTGAGATTTAAAATTGAATTTACGTACCACCGAATGACAAGTTGAGGAGTTCGATCCTAAACGAGGCTCATAGAGCAGTTACATGGCTCACCTGGGAGTCACGAAGATGAGGTTAGACCTTAAACCCTTATTCTTCTGGAAAGGAATGAAGGCAGACATAATCAAATACATGGAAATATGTCTATATTTCAGTAGGTGAAGGCTGAACATAGACATCGAGCAGGATTACTACAGCCACATGCCATTCCGAAATCAAAATGGGAGGTCATTTCGATGGATTTCATTGTTGGATTTCCACTGACGGCAAGGAGACACGACTCGATTTTTTTGGTAGTCGACACTCTGTCGAAGAGTGTTCATTTTATTCCTGTGCGTACAACGTATCAAGCACTTGACATAACTAGATTTTTCATCAGTGAGATTGTGAGGTTGCATGGCATGCATAAGAGGATTATATCCGATCGAGGATTGGTGTTTACTGGACGATTTTGGACTAGTTTCCAAGAGGCCTTGGGAACCCAACTTAACTTTAGTACTGCATATTACCCGAAGATAGATGGGTAGACCGAACGAAGAAACCAAATCTTGGAGGAAATGTTGCACATGTACGTGATGTACCAACAAAAGCGTTGGGAAGAATTCTTGCCACTAGTAGAATTCGCATATAACAACAGCTATCAAGGCACCATTAAGATGGCGCCTTTCGAGTTTCCTTACAGGCGACTGTGTCAGATGCCTTGAGTTTGGATCGGCTTGAGGATAGGTTCCTGGTGGGACCGAAAGTGATCCAAGAAATGGAATATCAAATGAAAACTATAAGACAAAGGATCAAGGAAGCACGGGATCAGTTGAAGAGTTATGTCAATGCGCATCGTGTCGACCATAGTTATGACGTGGTGATCAAGTATTCTTGCGAGTGAAACCGCATAAGAGTTTGATCAAGTTTGGAAAGGGTGATAAAATATCTCCTAGGTTCATGGGATCCTGCAATATTGTGGAAAAGAGAGGGCCATGGCCTATTGACTAGCCTTGTCTGATCCTTCAGGCGTATGCACGATGTCTTTCATGTATCTGTTTGAGACATTATGTTAGTGATCCTACACATGTTTTGAATTGAGTACCTTGCAAGTATCAAATGAGGGGGTGCTCACGGCTGAGCCAATCCGCATCTTGGAACATCGCATTCGACAAATACGATGTCGAACAATAGATCAGGTCAAGGTCCAATGAGACAACTATAGTCCGCACTCGGCTACCTCAGAGGACGCATATGATATGAGCCAGCAGTTTCGATTTTTGTTGATAGATAGACTTATGTTACTATGATACACTTTATTTCGGAACTTATATACTGTGAAACTTTGGGACAAAGTTTAAAACAAGAGGGCGTGTATGTAACATCCCGCTCTTGCACGCACTGAGCGAACTTATCCTTGAGGACACTTGCTTGCAAGTGATCCATATTATTATACTATTGATCGTTCGATTATGATTATAAGACATTATGGATTGACGATATGTTATTTTGTTGTATTCACATAGACAAGTGTTATTGACTAGGTTCTCCTGAGTGTGCAGGAATTTGGACATTGAGGATGCAGAGGAATCGATGAAACCCTTGGACTCTGGATCGAGTTAGGGAGAAGATTGTTGGGTTTGAATGTTATTGATGTGACACATGTACATATGATTAGATGTTATGATGATTGATTATTGTTACTGACATGATTCGTTGATGGGTGCAAGCTGACGATATCTTGCCGACCAGACTCACATGTGGAGTAGAGGGGTCATGTGGGACAACCAGAGACTTGAGGGAGAGGTGTGGACAACATCCCTGCCACAGCCTACTAACACTCCCACCGTCGATCGAACTGTAGGTTAACGATTACCTAGTTCGAGAAGACCCATGATGTCATGAGGGTAGACTATGACAGTCACTCACGATGATTCTAAGGGGCGCAAAATAAGGCAAGGGGCTCATTCCTTAGAGGCCCTTAGTCTCCCACAAGATCACCTAGCAGAGTATTGACACCAGAGGTTTTTCATGTCTACCAAGTTAGTCAAGAGGCGAGTGGCACCCTTGGAGCATGTAGTGCGTCCTGAAGGGCATGTCACGCAAGGAAACCAAAAAGAGGTGAGTGGAAACCTTGGAGCACGTAGTGCATCTTGAAGGGCATGTCGTGCAAGGAAAACAGAAAGAGGTGAGTGGCACCCTTAGAGCACCTAGTGCGTCCTAAAGGGCACGTCATGATTTTAACTGGTAAAGTGAATAAGCCTAGTCGGCCTTAAAATGAATGAGGTGATAAGTAAGAATTAGAAACATTTTTCCCTAATAAAAATGTCGCCCAGCCTAGAGAAATTAAAACCTAGGTCTAAGTAGAACATGTGGTCAAAAGAAAATATAATAATAATAAACAAACATGTAACGAGAAAGGGGGGTAAGAAATTCAAATTAATTTATTAAAGTCAAATTATCATGGAGGATTAAAATTTTAAAAAGGGAAATGGTTGTTTTTATCTATTTTACTAATTTAATTTTAGTTAAAAAGAAAAGAGGGTAAATGGTTGTTTCATCTACACTTGCTAAATTTAATTTTTAATTAAAGAAGAAAAAGGGTAATTTGTTGTTTTATCTACACTTGCTAAATTGAATTTAGTTAAAAAGTAAAAAGAGGGAAACTTAAAAGAAATAGGAAACTTAAAGAAAAAGGGGGAAACCTAAAGAAAAGGGGACACATAAAGAAAAAGTTGAATGTCTAACTTAGTAAAGAATCTTGCCTTGGGAACTTGCTATTTATGAACTCAACTAGGAACTAAGTAAGATGTAAGTCATTTAAGAGTTGTAAGGGAATATTGGGACACCAAGGCGCGTTTTTAGGAATGTTTTAGGTGGGTGAGGGAAATAGGAATAATTAATTAATTAATAAAATTAATTTTCTAGTACAACTAGGGGATCAAGCGACATGCATACGGGGGAGGTTTTTCCTAATTAAAATTTATGAAAAATGAATTTTATGAGAATTTGGGAAACTAATTACTTAAAAACTCTATAAAAAGGATGGAGGAGGAGGAGGAGTATGGATCTCATATTTTGTGTAATGTTACGCTGCTGAATTTTTGTCTTGACTGAACTTCTCTTGTGGGAGTTGGGATACCTAGCTCGGGTAACGAGTTGTAGCTCGACCTTGCGAGGCGAGTTGGGTGCTAGTTGTTCTCAGGTATTGTGTGTGTGGCTCCTTTGTGGCTCGAGGGGCTCAGGGGGGAGAATATTACCCCTAGCGTTGGCTGGGAGGTACCGGTGAGGTCACATCGATCGGCAAGTGGGAGCTAGACAGAGCGCGCATGGGACAAAAACTACGAATCATTTGCGTTTGGCTAAGGTACACCTGTTTAAGTTGTTAATTGCAATGAAATTTAATTTACACATGTTATTTCTTTATGCTCGGTTGAATATTTCATTGCCATGAGTTTTCTTTCACCTTCTTTCCTACGATATTTATAACCCCCTTGCTTGTTATATTCTGGATTGATTTCCCTTGGTGAACCCAACTTCTGATTGGAATGACTTATCTGTGTGGATTTTATTGATTAGTATGAAGAGATTGTGTCTTTATCCTCCGTCCCTCATCCCTTTAGTCATCAGTATGTTCCTGAGCAGTCATCCAGGAGTCGAATCGACGGTCCTCACTTCAGTGTTTAAAGACCTATAGATTCAAATGCCCTGCTTTTCTGCGCATGGATGATGAGTGAAGGATAAATTTTTCCCAGTTGTCTATCCCTTACTTATCTCTGTGTTTGATTGATTCTTGGTTGAATGTTTAGTCTTGTGCCTTCTTGTGAACGAGTACCACTGCATTTGATTGTTTAAACTCTGAAAACCTTGACGTTTTCTTGAAGTATTATCTCTGCATTTCTTTTGATTGATTACCTCTGCGTTTCCTTGAAGGATTAATTCTACATTTATTGTGTTTGATTACTGCTGCATTTTCTTGGTTGTTTATCTTTGAGTGTTATTGTGGGGGTTAATCTTTTCATTTAATTTATATTTGCGTCAATTTACCTCTGCGTTCCATTTATCCTCGCACATAAACAAACCCAGAAATTAAATAGGTGATTTCAATTCATCTGTATGTTTCTTTTGAATGATTATCTCTGTGATTCATCTCTGATCGATTTCTTGGCTCATTATCTCAACAAAAGCGTGGGTCATCTCCAGCAAAATCATGGCTCCTTTTTCGGCTACGATCTCATCCTCCTTTAACCGCATTTGGTGGATCTTACCAGGATAGATCGTGTGTCCTTATGCTGCAAATTTGTGTTTGTTTTTACTGCCTTCGATGCCATTTTGTGATGCGTTTGATGGTTTGTTCTCCACCATTTCGTGCTTCTATTTGCCAGCAAAAATGTGGTTTGAATGTTGCTTTTTAGTAGAACTTTACCAGCGATTATATATATGATCCTTTGCACAACAATTTCATTCCTTTTTCACAGCGATTTCATATATAATGTGATAGAGATAGCGATTTCATATATAATGTGACATAGATAACAATTGCATATACAATGTGATAGAGATAGCAATTTCATATATAATTTGATAGCGATTTCATTCATAATGTGATAGAGATAGCGATTTCATATATAATGTGATATAGATAGTGATTTCATATATAATGTGATAGCGATTTCATTTATAATGTGATAGAGATAGCATTTTTATTCCCTGCGTTTTTGGGTAGCGATTTGGTTGTTAGCATATTATTCCTACGTTTTTAATGTTGTTGATAGCGGATAGCCATGCACATCAATAATATTATTGTACAAAGCTATCATCGTTGACTTAGAATTATGTATGGATGGTAATCTTGATTATATGAAAACGAAACATTAGACAACAATATATATGATCCATTCCTTTATTATACAGCGAATTGAATATTTATTGAGGACTGTGTTTTTAACCTTTGTTGACAGCAATTTGAATATTTATTGAGGACTGTGTTTTAACCTTTGTTGACTGTGATTTGAATGTTTATTGAGGACTGTGTTTTATATGGAATGTGTGACTGTGTTTTTAACGTTTTTTGACAGCGATTTGAATGATAATGGTATGTGTAATTGTTGTGTATAGATGGTTGAGTGTGCCTGTGAATTCAATACATTTGACAACAATTTTATGTACATTGGTCTGACAACGATCTCTCCATAGCTTTATCAAAATTATTACCATTAGATTTTTAAACAGACCTTAATAGACAGCTATGTTAGTCAGGCGATTATTTTTACAGTGATAATTATTACAATTATTATTATTACAGTGATTATGACAATGATTTTTATGACAACGGTTTGAGTGTTTATTGACAACAATTTTGTATGTAATGGTAACTATGAATTGAATGTTTATTGACAACAATTTTATATTTAATGTGTGGTTGCGATTGAATAATTATTGACAATGATTTTATATATTAAATGACAACAATATCATATATTAATTCTGCTATGTAATATATTTAATAGACCGCAATATAATCTAGACAACCTTTATTAATAGATAGCAATACCTGCTAGACAACGACATCAATGCTAGACGACTATATATTAATAGACAAGGATTTTACAGTTAGACTATGTTACTATTGTTAGACACAGATCTATTGATAGACAGTAATGTGGATTGTTGACAGTGAACTTTTACGGGCAACGATATTAAGGTTAGATAGTGCTTTCTTTGTAGATACCAAAAGGGAATAATCCATAGATGTCTAATCACGTCCTTTAATTGATGTATGTTTTCCTTAGATTTTGTTGCGCCAAGTATTTAACGTGATGTATGATTGTACAGTAATCAGTTCTCCCATGCGTCTTGTCGACTTGTTGCTTGGGTGCATGGGTATAGCCTTTGCATATTTTGACAGATAATTCGGTCTCCTAGCACGTTGGATTTATCCTTGGGTTATGGTCTAGATATGTTATGTTGTGCCTCGATTACTGTCTCTCCTATCGCCTTGTGACGACATGATTCCTAATGAGGGGATCATCGCGTTTCCTGATGGATATATGCGATGATAACCTGTCTGGAGTCTTGTGCCTCCCGATGTGGGTGTGTTGTTTGTCGTATTTGATTTTGGTACCTGGTTCTGTAACACCTGAATGTGTTTGGTTTTGTGCATCGTAGAAGTTTCTAGTTATTGGTTGTCGAAGTCGTTGTGTCGGGTGGTTGATGATTGTCCTTTAGCTTGTAGGAATTTTCTTGCTTATGTCGGGCGGGTAGTCATTTTTATCTGTCTATTGATTATTGCACATTTCGTCCATTTGCCTGATGTGCTAGTGTCTGAGTCATTGTTTTATGTTGCATGATCTTCATGCATTGTGTTCATCGTCAAGATGTTGTTTAACTGTTTTTGTTGTTTCCTTCCCGCTTTAAAAAAAAATCACTTTTTCTTTGCATCGCATGTAGTCATAACGTCGGGGTTGTTACACAATACCTGATTAAGGTTGGAGTTGAGAAACTGATCTCTGCACTTTTGACTGAAGTGGGATTCCATCCTGCCATGATGCGAGACATTAGGGCAGATCCTACGCTCTTGGAACTTTGGAGGGATATTTTGCGTGATGTGATGCCTCTTATGTGTCATATCATCATAGATGTCATGTTACTAGTAGCGAGGAGGGATCACGATGATAGGCACAACTCTTCTTCCATTATGACCCATTTTTCCAGTACCCCATCGATTGACAAGGGTGGTCGTGATCATCCTTCTCCACATCCTCCTCCTCCTCCTCCTCCTTCACCTCACCTAGATCATGACGAGGAAACACATATTCTTCCTCCTCCTCCTTCTTCACCCCACCCAGATCATGAGGAGGAAGCACATATTACTCCTCCTCCTCTTTCACCTCACTTAGATGAGCATGTGGAACCTATTCCTCATCCTCCCCTTTCACCTCACCTAGATGAGAAGGCAGGACCTATTCATCATCCATCATCTTCCACTATAGACCAGGCCTCCACTATTGTTGTAGATATGTAGATTATCCCATCGGTTGGACCAGATATGTTATAGCAGTCATTTGACTTGTCCATGATATATATATATATATATATATATATATATGTGTGTGTGTGTGTGTGTGTGTGTGTGTGTGTGTGTGTGTGTGTGTGTGTGTGTGTGTGGTGTTTTTTTTTCTACTGATCAATGTTGATGATGTACTTAATTTATATGTTGATGTTGATGTGTATGTTGTTAGTTCATTTTAGATATGTTTGTTAAATGTTCTTGATAGATGTGTAGGTTTCTCCTGATAAGAGATTCTGACGTTTTTGAATTGGTACTGGAATATTATCTGCATCTTAACTTGATTTTGAATTAGGATCCTGTAAATTTGGATACATTTTTATTCAGATTGACATGTATAACCAAAATAAATTCATATCCAAACTTACTCGAGATGGAAAGGGAGAACTCTACGATGTACTTTGAGCAATATGGAACGGGATGGAATTTGAAGAATTGGCCATTTTATATTGTAAGCTTCTCTCCCTGCATTTGAGAAAAATCAACAATAAATTATTTTTAAGAATAAGGCGACTTTAAGTGCAAAATGTATACTATGATGTATTGCAAGTCATGTGGATGCATCATGGAAAATAATTTAATATGAATATATTATTTTGTGTGCAAATAAAAATTTAGATAACTTTGAAAACATAACAGTGTGTTAATGTAACAAACATGCACTGGTGTGTCTATAACATTTTAAAGCACCAGACGTTTATATATGCATCGCACCGGTCCCATGAATTCAAATAATAATAAAAATAATTACCCAATATTGGTGCTCCAAAACTTTAAAATGCATGGGTGCATCGTATACATATCAACATCGATGCATTAAAGTAATAAACACACCAAAGTTTCGAAAAAATAAGGAAAAAAAAACTCGACTTTGTTTTTTTTACAATTGAAAAATGAGCGGGAATTTAAAATCTAATTTCATAAAGTCATTTAAATAGTAAAAACTTATTCACTGCTTCATTATTTTACCAAAATTTACAGTGGAAATATTTGCAAGAGAGCCATACCGGAGAGCACTGTGGAGCAACATAATACTTTAGAACAACAGGATTTATCTAGAAGATCATAATTTGAAGGTAATCATGGTGATTCAGTTAAAACAATTTTCATAAATTCTTTCATGTGTATTAAACTATTTAGTATTTTATTATTTTGCCAAAATTTACAGGGTACATATTTGCAAGAGCGACATACAGGGGAGCATTGTGGAGCAGCAGATCAATACTTTTGAAAGAAGAGTTATTCAGAAGATCAAAATTGGAAGGGTATGATAATTCATTCAAAACTATTTTAGAGCAACATAATTATTCATAAAATCAGAAATCAAAGGGTTTTGTGATTCCAAAAAAACAAAAATATTTCATACTTACCTTAAACCCTTGCTTCTTCTTGTTTGTGTGACTACAAAACTTCAACTTAGGGTTTAACTCTCTCTATCACTTCATAATTATAACTTTTCATTTTAATTTTTTAGATTAAATGGGTTTATGTTTCCATATAAAAGGCGTTTGACATGTGATGCATTGGATCCAAAACCTCTCGGCCCTGTCACTTTTTTTTTTAAACAGTTTTGGGTAATCGGTGCATCTTATGTAATATAATGCACCCGTGTGGTTACAGATACAAACACACCGACTATGCCACAAATAATTAAAAAAAAATTGTTCATGGATGTGTAAATTTATTTGTTTACATGGTATTTTTTTATTTCTGTTTTTTCAATTGGAGCGTTGTTGTTAACGATACTTATTGCACTGTTGTAACGTAATTATTTTTTTTTAAATTATCAGTGCATTTTTAACATTAAACACATTGGTGTTGTTAATGATATATTGTGCACTGCTCTAATTTACTATTCTTTTAAATATTTTTTATAGCAGTGTGTTTGATAACATGTAACACATCGGTGCTTTAATATTAATACAACACACCGGGATATTTTTTTTGGTGAAAATTATGTGATTTATTTATAAAATATATTTAATGTCTTTTGTGTTGAATGGTACAGGTTGTATATTGATAAAAAAAATGTATGAGAATAGTTCAAGTAACGAAAATTATGATGGATACAAAGACAACACATCCAGAAAGGAAAAAAAAACAAGTTCTTTGTAAATTCTATACAAAATTAATATGTTAAAAAGGCAAGTTCTTTGTAAATTCTATAAAAAAAAATAATAGTTTTGAACTATATGTAAGTTTAACTAAAATGTATTGGTTAGTGTGTGTCCTGCGGAGCCATAAAATGAGGAAGCTCGATAATATTCTTTGTGATCTAAGTGTAGAAGAGCGTAAAATCTTGATAGAAAAATTGCAAAAGGATGAACCACGTGAATGAAAAAATTCTATTCAATATGAGTTTTTTTTTTTAATTTTCATTAATTTTTTACTTAAAAACATTAGATAACATGTTCAAAACAATCTATTAATTCACATATGTTTGATGTTATACAACTGAGACCAACAACGAAGGAACGGAATGTCATCCTAAGAAAAAACAAATTATATATGATGTAAATGATGATGAATTGGTCCTTAGCTCATCTGGAGTGGTGCTGGAAGTTAATGAAAGGGGGGAAATTTTTACAAAACTATGAAGGATATAGTGGAATGAATGTATAGACGTATTTCCCACTTACAATACAGAAGTCAATCCAATGATTCGAAGAATTAGGTAATATCTAAACTACAGGAAGCATTTACAGAGCAATGGCCAATGAGACCTGTGAGACTTGCAATAGCAAAAACATACAACAACAAAAAAGAATCATTCAAAAAGTAATATTCATAAAAATGTTTTTCTAGAATATGTATATATTACTACAAATCATTCCTAATTTATTAATATCAATCTTGTTATATTTAGTTTTCATATATCAATATAAAAATATTTAATTTCCATGTTACTTTTTCCTGGAAGATTATGAAAATCTCAAAGGATCAACGAGATGATAACTGAAATATGCCAGTAGGAATGTCGAAAAAAGTGTACAAGGAGATGGTAAAATAAATGGACATAATTGCATCGCAGGAGGATCCATCTCAACAACAACGTGCTTCAAATGTATGAAATCATTGTTTTTTTCTATTAGGTACATATAAATAAATAATTTAACATTAATTATTAATTTTCAAGTATTTTCTTGCAGAAAAGAAAACAAAATGGAACTCATTCAGCACATAAAACAAGACGACGAGGAAGAAAAGGGTTGATATCAAAGTTTGTGAGTAATTGTTATTTCCTTATAACATTAACTTAAGATTTTAGTTTTGTATATTTTAAGTTGTTTTACAACAACCATCCTTGAATGTCTTCAAACAGGTGCTAACATACAAAGAAGAGCCATCGCAAGAATTGATTAACATTGGGCTAAGTAAGGGTTGTGAGTATATGTTGGCATATCAAAAATTATTTGTGGAATTTGTAAGTATCTATGGTCTTTTAGTTCTTTCATTTTATAATTAATGGAACAAAAAAATTCTTTTATATTAAATATATAATTTATTATAGGGTATATTAAAACTGCAGGAAACAAAGTATGGAAATGTGCCAATAGAAGAGTTGTTGATAGAAGGAATGAGATTTGGTTTTAAAAAAATGTGTATCATTCAGGACTCGATTCTTACTATGGTATGTTGTTTTTCAATTTACATTCATGTATATTATTAATTTCAAATTTCATTATTCTCACCAATGCAGATACACTCATTACACTTTCTTTCTATTTTTGTAGATGGAATCATTTGAAGAAGAAGAAAATAATCGAGCCAATCAACAAAGCATTTGACCAAATAACCCAAGTCATGGAAGTAGCTCGAGCACGTATGACAACAGTTCCAACAAAGAATGATGATAAATATATTTGGATATCAATGCAAGTTGTTGTATTTTTTGAAATAATTGTCTATGAAAATCAGACATTTTGTTTAATGTAATGGACATAGTACTATCTCAATTGAATGACAACAGGTTACCAATAAGGGTCCCATTTCGTATAACAAAGAGCCTCTTATTCATATATAACAAAATATGTTTTGTTTTATTCTTTTGTGTTGTCCAATGTTCTTGTGAAATGTTACATCGTTGAACAAATATATGTATGATTAAATATTATAACGAAGAGATGTGAACATTGATGATATAACAAGATAATCCAAACATCATATCCAAATGCACTAATCAAAATTTAATTTATATGAATACTATTATAAGATATATTTCAATTTTTTTATAAACAATGGAATTAAAAAATAACAATAATTGTGCACTGTCACAGGTCGATGCTTCTGAAAAGAGAAAATGACAACCGGTGTGTTTAATGATAAAAAGTATCGGTGCCTTTAATTATAACACACACCGGTGTTGTAACATAATACACATCGGTGATGACATAAATTGAAAAAGCACTGATATTAATAATATTTTAACCAAAAATTATAATAATAATAAAATTTATTGGTGCATTCAATTTATAAGTGCATTGGTGCTTCTCTTTCACGAGTCCGCATCGGGGTCTTCTCGACATCATGCATCAGTCCTGTTTGTTTTTTAATGCACCGGTGCATGTTATCATTGATTTCCCCCATGTTTTATTCCTATTAAGGCACCGGTGTGTTTATGTTTATAAGAGCACTGGTGTCCCATATTTCTTGGACAGCCCCAGTGCTTTGGTTGACATGTGAGTATCGGGGCTTTAAGTTCAAGAACGCATCGACGCTCGGTATCATAGATTTGACCGGTGCTTTGTTTTTATTAAAACACTAGGTTGTAGTTTGTATAAACGCATCGGGGCTCCAGTATTTTAGGACTCGATCGGTGCCTATTGTGCAAAGTAGGCACCGATGCATTAATATTTTAAGAACACCGAGGCATATGGTCTGTGAAGCGCACCACATGGAAAAACATCTGCTACAACCTCTGGGCGCCCACATTTTTTTAGTTATAATGAAATTCTGTTATAACCTTCGCAAAACCATCCGCTACCAAAAGTGAATGTTTTCGCGGAGGTTGTTTTTACAATTTTGTCAATTTTTAAACACTGAAAGCCTCCGCTATAACCTCCATTAGAGGGTCTTTTCCTTGAAGTGTTGGAGGAAAATATTTTTATTTATTCAAAACTATACAATATTCTCATTCTTATAATCATAAAAATTACTCTTCTACATGTATTGGTTACCTTAAGATAACCAAGTGTTATATGTCAATCTTGACATCATTCAAAAATAATTTTAGTTTGTAAAGAGCATAAAAGAAAAGAAAAATAAATATAATTTAAAAAATATTTTTCACTTTAAAATGGTGTATCATTTATTTAGAGAAATAACCTTTCACACTTATATTTTCTCAAGAATATATACTTTCAAAAGTAGTTTACAAACCTTCTTATAAAGAATCACATCATATAAGTCAATTGATTTAATATATATATAAAGCCATAGATTACAATATACAAAGCCATAAATTACAATATACAAAGCCATAAATTACAACAATAATCTTATGTTAAGTAGGTTTCCTAATTCCTTCCAAGGACAGTCTCACATTCAAAGGTCTACATTTTCTTTCAACTAAAAGGTTGTTTCACGTCTAATGAGCTTACACTACAAAGAGCCCAATAAAAGGTTGTTTCACGTCTAATGAGCTTACACTACAAAGAGCCCAATTTCAAGATCCTACAAAATGCATGGAAAATGTTCATACACATCATTGATATTAAGGTGTTTGGATATTTTCTACATCCATGGGATTAATTAGACATTCTTAATCCTTTAAACAATAGGTACCATTGTTACCATTCTCATTTCCCTAAGATAGAGGATGATGGTTTTGTTAAACATGGTGTTGAGAACATAGTAAGAGTTTTGGCCCCCACTTTATCATTATAAGATTACAAAGAATGTAAACAAATGTAGAATAAAGTTAATTTCCCATATAAAGATTAATTTATATTTGACTATGAACCCTTCCACTTATAACTATATTTACAAATATAAGGCAAATAAAACTAGTCGTTACCTAGCAATATAGAATGTTTTTTGGAAATAAAACAGAATACCTTGTATTTAAATGTTCAAATTCAATAACTCATCTAACTAATGAGGAGATAATAACCAATCTTTAGATGAGGTTTTTATTGATAAACACAAGAATTAATTTGCATTGATAAATCAAAAAGATTAAAAACCCCAAATCTCAATTTCATTCTCTTTTCTCATTTATCTTTTTCCTTTCCTCTCAAACAAATACAATCAAGGTTTTAACCTGGGATTTCAGAGAGGAGAATTGCAACAATGGAGGTAACCCATTGTCATTATTTCATGGTTATTGTTTCATTTTCGGTTTTGTTATTGTTTCTCTTCTATTCTCACTATTTTTACTCCCTAATGTGTGTTGCTTGGTTTTGTCTTTACAAGATTTTGTTACAAATCTGGAAATGGCCCTCTCAATTTCTCTACATGGCTAAACTATTCAATTTTACCCCTTCATTTTCAGCTATTGGGTCGTGACCCCTCAAAATTTCTTTCGATTTTCAAGAAGGTGTGGTATCCCATTTTTCGTCCTCCTCTTCACGTAGTCTTGCCTTTTCTTCCTCCATGTGGGCTACTTGAGGGTTTGCTCACGACCTGGTTCAAGGGACCGAAGGGTTCAACCTATTTATGAAATCGAAGGTGGAGTGCATGATTGAAGGGATGTGACCCCCTTTTATTTTCTTCTATGGCCCCATGCTACAGATGGGGCGCAACATAATGTCTATGAACAACCCATCGATGTGTAGCGATGGATCCATGGAAAACCATCCAAAGGGTGTGTTACCCACTACCATGGTGAATCCTCTCTCTTTTATTATATTTTTTTTAAATAAAAATTCTTTCATAAATGTAGATAATTACTTTTTAATGATAATATATATATATATATATATATATATATATATATATATAT
>ML797358.1:140598-169550 GCA_009831015.1 Picea engelmannii
CTAGAGTTTAAACTTGAGTCATCAATATCAAAAGTGCTCAAACTTACATTAAAAATTGATGGAAAATTTTTCCATTAAAGGTGAAGGTAGATTGACAAGTCTAATTTGATGCCCAAGCTATGCTACAACATTGAAATATAAGGAGATAGTGTGGGTATATCCCCACAAGGGGGTCTCATAAGCCAAACCTAAAGTGTTAATTAGGTTGTGACTTTAAATTTTCCTCTACCCTTTATCTTTTTTAAGTCTAGGTGACCTAATTATCATGCAAATCAAATTTCCTATCATGAAAATGCACATGCACAAGATTTTGTATGTGTTTGTTTTGGTGACACTATGTTATGTGATTTTTTTAGCTATTGAGGGTATAATCTTGTTACATGAGGGTGTTTAGACAATGAAAGTCATAAGAACCAAAATTTGGTGAATGACACTATCCTGGTTTTTTTTAGCTATTGAGGGTATAAGCTTGTTACATGAGGGTGTTTAGACAATGAAATTCATAAGAAACAAAATTTGGTGAATGACACTATCCTTCATACATTCAGGATGACTGCAAACATGTTTTTGGGTATGTTAACCCATTTTGACATGAGAGGGTAGAGCTCCTTACAAGATCCATGTTATAACACAAAGATATTTGACTATGACGTTATGATTAAGGAGTATCCATTGTAAAAATCATTCACAAACACTATATTAGCACGAGGACCACCTTGAACATCACCTTTTCTTTGTGATGAACGACCAAACTAGGGGTCCGTCAAATCTAGTTTTTATGAGGATTCGATCCTCGGACCTATGGGTAAATTCGCCCACAACATAGACTGCTTCCAAAGTCCATGGAATCAACTTCATATCTTCCCAACTAAATACCACTACTTGGAACTATCTCTGTGCAGAAACATCATTGCACACAGATATACCTCCACTCACAAATCAGTGAAAAATGTTGGTGTGTCCTAGGTCACTCTGTGCATAGAATCCAGAAACAATACCGACTTGACGTGGATCTTTATGTTGTGTTTCCACTGCACCACTCTAATCTATAATTCCTCTATGCTTCATACTGCAACTCTAGGTCTCGGCCTCTTCCCTCGGACACACACACACATTCATGACGTATACATTCAACAAGATTGCGCATATAATCACACACAATATGACAAGAAATCAAAGATGCAACAGAATAAACCCAATCACACAATGTTTCATTAGAATCGAGCTCAACTATTACAAAACACACGACCACTCTGGGCTTGGCGCCTTTTTCGACCTAATGTTACATTATGTCAATCCCTCCTATCAACTATGCCCGAAGGCTACATTTATAACCAAAAAAATACAAGGATTGGATCATGATATCAGATTTGATCTACTCTCAACAAAATTGTTAATATCACTTAGTAATCCCTCAAAATTTGTTAACAATCTGCTTCACACAGTAATTATAAAACAAATCCAATCAAACACGAGGAAATCTCGTCCACTCAGCCATGTTTTCCTTCTGAAAACTTTGATATTTTGGATTTGGTTTGGGGGGGGGGGTTTCGCTCCTACATAAGAATCCTAGGGTTAAAAACTTTCATGATCTCTTGATCACGTGCTTCTGTTGTTGCTTCCATCTTCACTCTCTCTCTGGTCTTCCTTTTTTTCTCATGTATCACTAAGGTTCTTCACATGCTCAATCAATGAGTTGCAACCAAGCCTTTGTAGCAAGCCTCTGCACTTGCTACACAATACCTCACCAAGATTCCTCCCGAGCTTTCGCCTTTTGGCATTACTGGTTCTCTCCTATGGAACCATCTAAGCACTCATTTGTTCTAGGCTTTTGCACCTACCCACTTCACGCAGAGACATCTTTCCCTGCTCTTGTACCACTTGATGAATGACCAAACTGGGGGTCCGTCAATAATTATAAGACAAAAATTATTAGTGTATATGAACATATACACTATTAAATCAGTTTTTGTGGTTATGAAAATAGCCATAAGAAGTAAGAAATGTTGATGAAAGTGGGTTGTTGTCACAACCCCATCAAGGTTCAATTCCTCTTACATCATGTGGTCATTTTCCCATAGGGGTCGGTACAAACTCGCAAGGGGGTTGTTGTTTATTTTGCAATTGGTTAAGGTCGTTGAGTTAAGCCAACTGGTATACATATACAAAGTGAATGACATCCCACCTCTTGATAGGTGGTGGGTGCTTGTTTCTTAAGTAAATTTGGAAGCATTTTCGATACTTCCTATTGTCGTACTCTTTTCCGACAATATTTTCCGAGGACATTTGCTCGAAATCCGGCGAGAAATTGTTAGATCCGCATATTTATGTGATTATTTTTGTATAATCCGAGTCCCCGATAGGTTTTTCAGTATGCTAAATCCATTTTTGCATTCAAAAAAGGATTTTAAACAACAAAAAATAGTAATTTCATGCAAATTTGTATCGTCGGATTCCAGCAAAAAAAAACATTTCATAGAACAGGTAAACAACGCTCTTCCTATTACTATTATGAAAAAAATGTTGTGATTAGAAAAATAAAAAAGATGGAATATCAATGTTATAACTTTGTTGTATATGACACTAAAATATCAATAACATTATTAAACTAAAATGGGTATGATCATGTGAATTTGGGGAATGTTTGGGATCCACTAGTCTTTTATAATTGCATAGACTAGATAATCAATCCCACATATCTTTTATAATTGCATAGACTAGATAATCACTCCCACATATTTTTAGTGCTGGGTCTAGTTGGTTTTGTATAAAAAAATATGTTTGGTTTTCATTCTTTGAAAAGAAAAAAAAGGTCCTATTTCCATTAGAGGTAGTTTAACTGTTGTTTTGGTCCTTTTCACTGGATTAGTAAACAACTATAATTAGAGTAAAAGAATAAAACTGCTTTAATTAGAGTAAGAAAATATTTCAAAATAAATCACTAAACGACAAATATTACATCGCGCTTCTGCAAAATATGAGCCGTTAGATCTCGCTGCAGTCTATGAATAATTAGATTTTTGAAACAATATATGAATAACACATATACTGCATTCATATATAATGAATGCTTTGCAGCTCAATGCGTATTCAACGCCGAACGGTTAGTAGGCGTCCGAATCATGCAGAACCACGAACGAAAAATAAACAGTCAGGTTTGCAATGGGTAACGCATAACGCATACAGTTGCTTTTTATTTTTTTGTCGAGAGGGACGCGGGGATCAGACCTCCCCTGCAAGATCCGTTTATTCGTGATTTTCAACCATTAAATCTCGGGCTCCTTATAAATAGTGTCGGCTCTTTTGTTTTACGCTCCAGCACTTTCGTCTCCTTGTTCGGGCTCCTTCCTCACAAATAATGTCAGCTCTTTTGTTTTATGCACCACCTCTTTCGTCTCTTTGTTTTGGCAGTCTGAAGGTTGCAGGCCCTGTGCGGCAGATTTCACAGGAATTCGAGGAGGACATCTGTCATCTGATGCAGCTCCATTATTAAAGGTTCGCTTATTCATTTCTAATTTGAATGGCCTTTTCTGGCAGTGCATTTGTCTTTTTTCCAAAAAAGCTGCCCTAAATCAGATGCAATGGCTATGATTCTCTGCCATTAAAATTGGGACAGAATGTGTACGCACTTTACACACAGATTGGTAGTATCAGGAGTTTTGTCTGACCAAACCTCATCAGACATTATACTAGCAAAGCCGCTAAATTGAAATTGTTGTTGGTGAACTCTTAAAGGCTTACAGCTGGTAAGATGAAACGAAGAATATGAAACGATTGAAAAATATGAAACTATGGATTGTAATTATGCGACTGTTATAATTAAACGTGGCACAAATATAAATCTAATACTGTAAAATGATAAAAAGTTAATAGTGGAGTAAATTTGTAATTTCAATTAAGTTAGTTAATTATTTGAAAGTGGCAATTAGATGGTCACACAGTAATTTCTTATTCATATTAAGTAAATGTTAAAAAGTAAACAGATTAACGGAAGCTTTTAAAAATGCTAGAAAGTTATGAACATAAGATCTCGTTCATTGATTTGAAAAGAGGATTAAAAATATGCTAGCATCTTCAATTGATAACCATATGATTGAAATTTATAGTTAAAAGATCATTAAATGTGTCCATTATCAATAAGTGTAAACCTTTAAACGTAACAAAATGACTACCACAATGTACCCTACTTGTTGAAAATTCCATATCCTGCATCTCGATAATTTCCATAGCTGTTCATGGTTCATGATCACCAGAACCTAACAAACTAGACTAGCAAGTCGGACCTTAAAAATTCAGAACATTACTTATCAACTATGGCGTATAGTCCATCCAAAAGGATTTATTATTATCTCCACTTTCAATCTCATTGACATCTTCAGTATTCTCATCAGTCTGCAAATCTGCTGATTATTTCCATCCAAGCAAGTGTTTAGTTCACAATTCTCAGAGAGCATCATCTATCTCATCAGTATGCAAATCTATGCAAATCTGCTGGTTATTTCCATCCAAGCAAGTGTTTAGTTCACAATTCTCAGAGAGCATCATCTAGATGAAAATTCACATTGCTCAAGGCTTCACAAACTTATTATCACCATCATTATTATTATTTCAATAAACTGAATTTATATGTATTGATTTTCATGGTGATCACTTTATTCTAGTTTCAGTCCTGCATTCAACGGTTTGATTATAACGAATAATATTAGAGAACAGAGTATATTTAAAATAAGCTAAAAAAAAGGTGTAAAAACCCATTAGTATTTTTCAGAGAGTGTTGTTTCCTTTAAGGTAAAGGCATTGCTTTTGTAGGTGAACCCATTATTCTCGTTTCAGCCCTGCATTCATAGGTTTGGCTACAACAAATAGTTTCAGGATAGAAATGGTTTTTCATAAATCCATAATGATAATGGTTTTGCTGTGCTTATCAACCAAATGTTGTCTAGATTAAATATATTGATATTGATTAGTATTATTAGAGTTTTTTTTTTTTTTTTAGGATTTAAACTGTATTTTAACTATTAGTATAAACAAATATGTACAAAGATTTTTTTTTTTTTTGAAAAATGTGGGCTACCATCATAGAAGACCCATTTTGCTAATATTGAGCCTTTGGGCAATCCTTTTAAGTAACCAAACATTGATAACATTAAATAAGTTCAAGGATCCAAAATAACCAAAATTCCATTAAGCAACAACATGAAGGAGCTCAACATTGAGTGGTAGACCATCATGGCCCTTGGGGATTAGCCTTTAACCAGTTAGAGGGCATTTTTCCCACAGAAATGGCAAGTGGATTGTAGGGAACTTACCATTTTGCTATATGGGCTATGTGGTTAGCTATGTTGATGTTCACTCCTCTCTCTCACTACTCTGCCTACACAATACTATGGCCACACTTGTGATTATTGTGACCACACTAAGTGAGTTGGAGAGGCACCATGTGGCTCTATGCGGATAGTGCATGCAGCATCTCCCCTGAAATCGAGAAGCTACAATAGGCGGGCCACATCCATCCACATCTTCTACACTTGTATGAGAATCCACATGTACAATCTCACACGAATTATGGAGTCGACATACCAAGGGAAAGATCTAACAAGCTGTAAGTGATTAAATAAGGCATTCAATTTATTTTCTTCTAAATGAAAAGGATAGTTTCTTATTGGCTTCCATGAGGCTTGAAGCCCCACAAACCTATGGGAGCTCATCCCCTAACACCACTGCTTTCCATGATATGGAAGTAGACAGGAACTAACCATAGATTGACTCAATCCACCTCTAGTTAGATTTAACAAGTGAAATAACCTAAGGAGCTGCTTAAGCATTTTAGCGTGACCACATAGTGAACATTTAAGACTTGAGACCTAGAGGGGCACAAGTCTCTTTCTAAGAGACAACCTCTAACAATATGCATGCACACAAGAACAAATCTATTGTGAATCACCTATTGAATTGAGTTGGGTGTGCACCTATGTAGATCGTTGCTCCTCAAGACCAACCTTCCTTAACAATGCTCTTGTCATTGTAGACATAAATGTAGGATTGAAACTAGAAATACAACATTAAGTGTTAGCATATTTAGAAACTTAGGATTTAGTTAAGATCAACTTGGTCCAATGTACTTTAGATAAAGCGTGTTTCCTTAGTGTGCATTAGTATGCATTTGTAGTTATATAATCCAACGGTCACGATATGTTCTAGACAAAAAAATGATCTAATGGTTCATATTCTCCTCAATACTAACGATTATACTAATATGTGTCTTAACACCCAATTGGTTCATTATCTCTAGTTAAAGAGCATTGAGGGTCATATGTTGGTGATTGATTATGAGAAACTCTTATGTATTGTTTTCCCTTTTGCATTAATATATTGTCTCAAGTGGTTGTGTTGGCTAAGGTTGTGGATTGTTTCCCTCTTTGAGGGTTTTAACCATGTAATACATTGGTGCATTGATCTTTGATCTATTTGTGTGAGCAGTTTCTTAAGTTTTTCGACCTATGTGGAAATATAATGTTTTTCCAAACATGGTATCAGAGCATGTACAAAGACCCACTCCCATTGTTGATCAAGATATTGAACTTGTGGAATTGCATGCATTAAATTATTTATGGATTCTGCTATTTCTGTGAATTTATGAGCCAAGTTGGTTGTTCCATTGCATATGGGGTGCTTCTTTCAGTTGGAAACACTTTTCATTTCACCCGAAAATATTTTTCGTTTTCCCAAGATGCGACCATTTTTTTCAAACTTGGAGGTATAAGTTTCATTATGTTATATATATATATATATATATATATATATATATATATATATATATATATATATATATATATATATATATATACTGTGTGATACGGATTGGAGGAATCAGCTTGCAAGGCCATTTTAGTGGCAGGTCCCAATTTGGAAAATTAGGGTTCGGAACCTTCCGGGGCCATTTTTAGGCATCAAACGACATGTTTTTGGGTTAAAACTTTTATGGCATAACATGGACCCTGTGATGCTACTCTACACACCAATACATTTCCAACGATGCAAAAATCATGTCAATCAGAGCCCATATGAAAAAGTTATGTCTCCCGCAAGTTGACCTATCGTGTTGATCACCATGGTACGAGAGGATGCCATGTCATCCCCCGTTACTCATGCATATGGGGCTAGCCCAATATGTAATTTCAAGAAGATTCTATAAGGTCCAAAACCATATCATAATTGAGGGTTGAGGAAGTCAAAAACCTACCCCCTAGATGGATATCGGGTTATCTTAAACATTGGGCTAGTAGGAGGAGAAGGGGGTTCATTCTATACTATTGTATTGTGTTACATAGCTAAGTAGAGCAACTGGGAGTGGGAAATTAGAGAGCATAACAAAGGGAGTTAATGTTCTGTAGCAACGTAACATGCCACAGGTCTCAAGTAACTCCATAGAGAGTGCCCTCTCCTTTGTACTTGCATTATTTCCATACAAGAGAAAAGAGAGAAAGAGCAATCTCACCTTCTAGATGGGTTTTCTCCCTTAAGGGTTTCCTAGAGAAAATCTTTGTGGCATTTTGTGGATGGTGTGTGATTGTGTTTTAGTGTTCTCTATTTTCTGCATTTTATCCATTTTATCCATTTCATCCATAAGAAAAAAATTAGTAACTGAATATTCTAGAATCTAAAGGAATTTAACCTTCATAGTGTAGATTTTAGCTTTAATTATCATATATGTTGTGACGAACTGTTCCAGTGGAATATCCACGAAAATTTACAGATCATTTGGTCTGTGTATGCTCTTTTTTGTGCACCTTGTGCGATCTCAGGAAACCATAAACAAAGTGGAAAGTGTTTTCTTTTATTTGTATGCTCTTTTCTATGCACTTTGTGTGATCTCAACAAATCAAAAACATGGAAAAAAATTGCAATTTCCAAGTAGGCTAACCAATATCTAACCTTGATATTGTGAAATTTTGTATTTGTTTTGATTTCAAAATTTTGTTTGTTTTTGTGTGAGACTAAATTGAAGTTTTTTTTGCAAGTAAAAACGAGGATTTTTGGGGTAAGTATGCACTTCGAGGAAAAGAGTTTAAAAAATCTCCCCTCCTCTTTCATAACATTTGCTATATATTTTAATAGAAAAAGAGATCCTCCTTTCTCAAAAGTGCATTAATATTCACAATAATATCTACAAGAAATTGCATCATCTCTTCTCTAAGAAAACCCTTGCATTGTATCAACCACTACTAGTTTTGTTTCAAGGATGGATCTCAATCCTAAAAGGGGATTCCTCCCCCCTTAAGACTCTCATGCCCTAGATTTTCGAGTGTTGGTAACAACTATGTGGAAATCGACCATGTTATCTTAGCTAAAACGTTTTCTAAAGTGACTTGAGAATATTCTAGAAGTGTAGATGTGTCCTTCTTCCTTAAGGCATATGGCTCTAGCACTAGATGAAAGAGGTTTATTTAGTTAGTTTATAGGAATTTGGCCATCTCCAAGGGCCATGGTTATCTAGGTCCAAAGAAACAAGAAAGTTCTGACAAAAGGAAAGTTCACCCACTATTTTTGTGGTAATGGATTTTATGCATTCTTGTTTTAAGCTAAAGAGGAAAAAGATTTGATATTCATGAGTGAACCATATTTTCTTTACACCTGCGATGTGTATTTGAATTGATAGACTCTTTACTTCTGTTAGACAACTGAGAGGGGGGGTGAATCAGTTGTTATTGTGCTTAAACAATTATACCCATTTAAACTCATTACAGAAAACTTCAATGATGATCACAATAATTCAGGGAAGTAACCAATAGAGTATTCAACATCAATCACACACATGAAGTATACAAAGACAGATATTCCTRAGGAAACCCATAAAGGGAGAAAACCTCTTCTTCTTAATATGATAAGTAATATTTATTTTTTGTACATTATCATTCTTATGAGCACCAACTCTTCATGAGGCTACCACCTCTATTTCTGCAACTTGTTGGGAGCACCAACTCTTCATGAGGCTACCACCTCTATTTCTGCAACTTGCTGGGAGCACCRACTCTCTGGTTTCTCTAGAACCCACTAGAAGGAAGCACCAACTCCCTAAGTGTTCCAGCACCAACTGGATGGAAGCACCAACTTCCAGTCACACAGGCACCAACCTGTATAATAGAGAAAAATGGTTCTCCCTTGCACCACCCTACCACGCTGGTTTTTTTGGCTGCAACCATATGGAAGCTACAACTCCCTGTGTTCAAGAACCCACTTGAAACTCTGAGGACAACGGTCCTCCCTAGCACCACCCTACCACCCTGGTTTTTCTGGCTGCAACCAAATGGAAGCTACAACTCCTTGTGTTCAAGCACCCACTTGAAACTCTGAGGAAAACAGTCCTCCCTAGCACCACCCTATCACCCTGGTTTTTCTGGCTGCAACTAGATGGAAGCTACAAATCCCTGTGTTCAAGCACCCACTTGAAACTCTGAGAACAAAAGTACTCCCTAGCACCACCCTACCACCATGATTATAAATATTTACTTGAATAAGACCTTACAAAATTACAGACATTTCAATGCTTACCACTTCTTCTCTGTTCTGCAATTCTGTTATGCTTCTGTCTATTCATGCTTGGCTCCACTTGTTGTTTGTCTCCATCTGCTCTTCCTCTGTTCTTCTCATTCTCTTAGGTTCTCGTACAGTCTTCTATTTTCACCATTTCTTCTCTATCCAGCTTATGTTCTTCATCTCTGCATCTTTTTGGCTCTGTTTCTTCTATATTCTTTATCACATACAATTCAACTTATTTTACCGAGAAACAACAACCTCTCTCTGTCACAACATTTTTCTTTTATTCCTGCTCTCATTATCTATTACACTCTACATCTCCAACGCTCAAGTCGAGAATCTCAAAAATGCTCAGGCATCATGATTCCAACGCTCGAGAATAGTGATTCAACCGCTAAGGAAAAATGATTCAGTTAGGGTAACTGAATCGTAACTAATCAAGAAATCATGAGATGAAACAAAAACCCTTCGATCAGATTTTGTTTGATCAATGTCATTGGATTATAAACGCAGATGATTTTTTACTTTTCAATGTGTAACCTCTGATGTGGAGCCTAGCAGCGCTAGCTCCTTCCCCTATCTTCCGTTGTAGTGACCTTGGGCGATGATATTATGTGACCATGCGAATGCGGGCATGGCCAAAGGTGGTTTGACATCAAACTATGTTTAGCCCCATAATTTTCCTCGAGCCTCCACGTGTCCTTTCTCCAAAACCGTGGTTTCAATTGCGGACCACCCTTAACTTTTTAAAGTTCACGCACCTTCAATCCTCGCAATGCGACGAGACCGTCAATCTCACGATCTTGACGGTGCTCCTGAACGGACAGTTCAGATCTATCATCTCAAGTCTGCGGATCGTATCTAGCCTTCCTAAATCAACGGTGGTGATTTACTTCGTGATCTAGGCTCCGGGAGTTTCAAATATCAAACCCTTCTTTTCTTCGTAAGCAAATATTCCAGAGTCGATGATCTGCGGACACCTATCCTTCTCAATCAACAGTTTTGCCTCTACTTTGAGAATTGGACCTTTCAACCATATCAATGGTTCTATGGCCCCTTACTCGATTCAATGGTCGAGATCTCCTTCGCTACTCCGGGCTTCGATGATTTCAATTCTCAACCTTCACGCTCTCCCAAAACTCTTTTAGTTGGAGTCCACACAAATTCCTGCCATGTGTCCTCCTCAAATCAATGGTCCTCATTCACTTTGGGACTTCAGCCTTCGAGAGTTCGGGACTCTGACCCTCACAACTTCGGCTCTTCAGCCCTTCGTAACTTAGGCCTTTGGGACTTCAGAGCTTTTTTCATTTGTTGGTGGTGAAGCTCTTGACCTGGCACAGGACGTGTGGTTGCCACGTGTCACTCGCTGACATGGTCTGCCACATGTCCTTGCTAACATGGTCTGCCACATGTCCTTGCTGACGTGGTCTGCCACATGTCCTTGAATCGGATGTTGAGGCTTACTTCGAGTCTTTACACGGAGTCCACAGTTTTACGCCACATCTCTTCTAGATCAAATGGCCTAGATCCACTTCAGATGATCTAACGCTTGATATTTACTCCGGACGATCTAACGACTGAGATATATTTCAGATGATTGGACGATCGAGATTTACTTCGGCTCTCCAGATCTTCAGGCTTCAAAAATTTCAATTCTCAACTAGAAATTCTTGAAGTGAGATTTCTCTAGAGCTCACGATCCGTCGCCACGTATCCCTCTGGATCTGACGGTTGAAATTTACTCTAGATCTCTGGCTCTCCGGGCTTCGAGGATTTCAAATCTAAAACTGAAAAATCTTGAAGTGATATTTCTCCGGAGCTCACGATCCGTTGCCACGTATCCCTCTGGATTTGATGGTTGAAATTTACTCTAGCTCTCTAGGCTTCGGGGATTTCAAATCTCAAACTGAAAAATCTTGAAGTGATATTTTTTCAGAGTGTAACCTCCTCACATATTTAGAACCGAAACGAATAATGTTTGTTTGATCAAGATCTTAGATCAATGGCTCGATCTGTCTGTGATGCAACTTTGACTTGGATTAAATCCAACGACTCTCCATCTTTGCTTATCTTATCCTTCTGTTTATTTTGATCTGACGGCTCACGGAAATTCGGGTGATCGAGATCTCAAATCTTAGCCCTTTCTTATCATATCCTTCCACTTAAAGTGATCAGACGGTCATGAAGACTCTCGAAGCAGATCCACGTTCAAGGATTTGATCATGATCATGTTTTTGTACTGTGCTTTCCCTTCTGACCTTTGATCTCTGCATATTGTTCTCTTCTCCACCCGAGCTTATGATTTTCATGTTTTCCATCATCGTTGTTGTTCTTTCCATCAATGACAAGCACACACTTATTGTAAAACATGCCAACAATCTCCCCCTTTGGCATTGATGGCAACCCTGAAAGGTTGCACTATTCTGCTTAGTCCTCCAACTGTAACATCCATACCACACCTTTTCTCCCCTTTTGACATCAATGTCAAAGAAAACATGCTCCCCCTGAGTTGTTGCAATACTTTTTGGAGGTATCGGAGATTCAACCAACATATACTCCCCCTAACAGATAGGTTATTTTAACTTGATAACAGGGTCACACCCAACTTCTAGCGTAGATACTCAAATTGGTGTATTGGCTAGGGGTTTAGTAAAGATGTATGTAATTTGTGTTGTGGTTGGAATGTAATGAACCTGAACAATCTAATTGGTGACTTGCTCTCTTAGAAAATGGTATTTTATGGGGATGTGCTTGGTCTTGGAATGAAATACTTGATTCTTGGATACTCTAATGGCACTTGCTCAATTTGCAGACATAGTCGGGATTATATGTCAGTGAAAATCCTTCAGGTTGTTCCATATAAATCTCTTCTTCTAGATCTCCATTAAGAAATGTTGACTTAACATCCATATGATATACTTTAAATTTCTTATGACATGCATAGGCAAGAAACATTATGATGCCTTCTAATCTTGCCACTGGTGAAAAGGTTTTATCAAAATCTTGTCCTTCAATCTGTGCATAGCCCTTACACACCAATCTTTCTTTGTTCCTGACAACTTGTCCCTTCTCATTCAATTTATTCTTAAAGGCCCATTTGGAACCTATGACATTTTTTACCTTCAGGTCTAGGAACCATCTCCCAAGTATTGTTTTTCTCAATCTGGTCAAGTTCATCATTCATGGATTTAACCCAAAGGTCATCTTCGCTGGCTGCATTAAAGTCTTTAGGTTCAAGAAAAGACAAAAAGGCAATCTGAGATTGTTTTGAAGCATTATTCAACTGCTTTATTGTTTGAACTCCTTGGTATATATGACCAACTATCTGATGTTCAGGAATATTCTTCCTAATAACTCTGGAAGGTGTCTTTGTCTTGATCTCCTGGTTTGAGTCCTGTAGAGTATTTGTATAGAACTCAGAGTCTTCTCCTTCTGATTCTTGGACTTGTTCATCTTCAGCTTCAGTTGTGTCCTCTGTAGAAAACTCAATATTGATCACCTCTCTTACTGGGACTCCTTCATCAACCTTTAAATCAATGCAATCAACTAATTTATACAATATTTTATTAAAGCATCTATATTGTTTACTATTGGTAGCATATCCTAAGAAGATGCCTTCATCAGCCATGTCATCATACTTGCCAAGGTTTTCATTATTATTATTTATGTAGCACTTACTCCCAAAGACTTTGAAGTGTTTGATTGAAGTAGGTCTTCCATACCACAGTTCATAAGGTGCCTTGTCACTATGTGGTCTGAGATGGGATTTGTTAAGAATATAGACTGTTGTGTGTATTGCTTCTACCCATTAGGTTTGACCAATGTTCTTCTCATTCATCATTGACCTGGCCATTTGCTGAACTGTTTTGTTTTGCCTCTGAACTAATCCATTTTGTTGTGGAGTTCCTGGGATTGTGTATTCTCTCTTGATCCCATGTTTATCACAGAATTCCTTGATATCACTTGACATAAATTCTCCTCCTCTGTCTGATCTTACTGCCTTTAACTTGTTGCTTGTTTGATTCTCAGTTAAAGCTTTAAATATTTTAAATTTCTCAAATGCTTCATCTTTTTCTTTGAGAAAACCAACCCAAGTGAGTCTGGAGTAATCATCAATGATCAACATGAAGTATTTTTCCTTCCATGTTCCTTCATGTCTTGATGGTCCACATAAATCCATATGAACTAATTGGAGTGGTTTCTTTGTTGAAGTAGAGCTCTTGGATTTAAATTGTGTCCTGGTTAGCTTTCCTACTTGGCAGGGTTTACGCACATAATCTTGTGGCTTTGATATTCTTAGAATATCTTTTACTGCCTCAAGATTTTTGAGCTTGATTAAGTGGTCAAAGTTTAGATGTCCAAGTCTCCTATGCCATAACCATATTTCATCATGTTTTCTTATATGACACTCTTCTCTATCTTCTTTCAGCACATATACATTATTATATGTCCTTATGCCTTTAGCCACCACGTGTCCTGAGTTTACAGACTTTATCTTACAATCTTTGGAAGTGAACATCACTTCACATCCTCTGTCACACATTTGACTTACATTGAGAAAATTGTGTTTCGGCCCATCTACAAGAAACACATATTGATCTTTCCCTTTGCCATTACTTAAACTCACCATCCCTTTACCCTTGATTTTACCTGGTTCATCATTTCCAAAGGTCGCATTTCCCGTTTTGCTTTTACTTATAGACAGAAACTTATCCTTGTCTCCAATCATGTGCTTGGAACATCCACTGTCTATATACCAGGGGTCTTTTTGTTTTTGAGCTGATAGTACTAGACCACATTTTTCACTATCTTTATTTTTCCATGTGCTGACATTTCTGGTTAAGGGTTTTATCCTTGGAACTGCTTTGTAATTCTTCAGATGGAATTTTGCAACTTTGTGTCCAAAGTTATGAAAATTATAGTATTCGAGCTCATTGTTCAATAGTTCAAAGTGATTGGTGCAATGTTGTCTACTCATTGCTTGCTTATTTTTATGTCGCAAAGATTGTTTATCTCTTGACCTCCTCAATTGCATGTCTCTAAACTTAATTTGACAAATTGCAATCTTATGACCAAAATTAGAGTAGTAAAAATAGTAACCATGGAAAAAAAATTGGTACCTGAAGGATGGCCTTCTTTCTGGAATTTGTTGCTCCATATTTTGATATCTTTTTTTTTTATCAGGGATCATCTTGTCTTTATTAGCTTTTGGTGGAAGAGTACTCACATGGTCTGATTACCTACTGACTTGGAACTTGATCATCTTTATTGGCTCTTTGTTTTCTGGCTCTTTGCTTCTTCAACCACTTACATAACCCAAACCAATCTTCAACAAAGGAGATCTTTGTTTGCTCAGAATGTCGTTTAGTTGTGTTGAGGCTTTAATGCTTGGAATATTTTGGAGATACAATGCTTTAAACTTATCCATCTCTTTTCTGGTTTTTACTACCTCTTCTTCCAAGGCTTCACATCTTTCCTTCTTCTCTGATAACTGATGTTTCAGAATTTCCTCTATTTTCTTTGCTTATTATAATTCCAGTTTTAGCAGGGAAAAGTCTTCATTAGGTTTTTTACTATCTTTCTCGAACTGTATCAGCAATTGTTTTTTTCTTTTTCTTCTTAAATCTAAGTCTAGCAATTTCTTCTAGGGCAATGATCAGTTATCCTTCCAAGTCAACCACATCTTCTTCATCATTAACATCACTTCCTGTTATTTTATTATCATAATCCTCTTTGGCCATAAACATAAAGTCATTAACCTTATCCTCACAAGAAGAGTCACTATCTATGTCTCCTAAAGAGTCATCATTGTTTACACATAAACTTTTCTTTTTACCAAATCTCTTGGATTTGTACTTCTCTTCACCTTCAGAGTTATAGTCCTTCTTCTTGTGTGGACACTTAGATGCAAAGTGACCTATATTTCCACAGTTAAAAAATTTGAATGGCAACTTGCCTTGGTACTTGTCTGATTCTTTCTTTAGTCTTCTCACAAATTTTTCTTCAATTTCATCAGGCTCAGAATCCTCATTCTTATTTGCTTTAAATGATGTTTCTCTAGAGGTGGGTTTATCTTTACCTATCCTCATTTCATATGCAATCAATGTTCCTAGAAGTTGATCAAAAGGAAAATAATTTTTATCATTAAGTTCTTCTCTAGCAGAGACCTTTGGGTTGAACCTATCTGGCAGAGATCTCAAAATTTTCTGAACTAAAGAGGCTTCCTCAATTTTTCACCAAGTCCTTTCATTGCATTTACTAGTTCTTCAACTCTTAGAAAGTACTTCCCAATAGTTTCATCATCTTTCATATTTATTTGTTCAAACTGTAATATGTAGGTTTCAACCTTGGCATCATTTACCTTCTCATTACCTTCATAACTGCTAATGGGTTTGTCCCACATTTCTTTGGCAGATTCTAAGCGCATAACTTTTACAAATTCTTCTTCTGCAAGCCCACTCAGAATAACATTCATAGTCTTAGCGTTGAAGCTGAATTCTAGCTTGTCATCCTTATAATCTAGTACAACTGGCTTTACATAACCAGTCTCTACCACATCCCAGACATCTGCACCTAAAGCCATTATGTAGGTTCTCATCCTAACTTTCTAGAAGGAAAAGTGTGTTCCATTGAACAAGGGGGCCTTATTGGTTGAAGTTCCTTCATGGATAGTCATGTTTAAGCTCTAGGATCTACCCTTAGATAAAAGGAACCAGCTCTGATACTAATTGTTAGACAACTAAGAGGGGGGGTGAATCAATTGTTACTGTGCTTAAACAATTATACCCATTTTAAACTCATTACAGAACACTTCAATGATGATCACAATAATTTAGGGAAGTAAGCAATAGAGTATTCAACATCAATCACACACATGAAGTATACAGAGTCATATATTCCTGAGGAAACCCATAAAGGGAGAAAACCTCTTCTTCTTAATATGATAAGTAGTATGTATTTTCTGTACATTATCATTCTTATGAGAACGAACTCTTTGTGAGGCTACCACCTCTTTTTTACAAGTTGCAACTTGCTGGGAGCACCAACTCTCTGGTTTCTCTAGCACCCACTAGAAGGAAGCACCAACTCCCTAAGTGTTCCAACACCAACTGGATGGAAGAACCATCTTCCAGTCACACAGGCACCAACCTGTATAACAGAGAACAATGGTTCTCCCTTGCACCACCCTACCCCCTTGGTTTTTCTGGTTGCAACCAGATGGAAGATACAACTCCCTGTGTTCAAGCACCCACTTGAAAATCTGAGGACAACAGTCCTCCCTAGCACTACCCTACCACCCTGGTTTTTCTGGTTGCAACCATATGGAAGCTACAACTCCCTGTGTTCAAGCACCCACTTGAAACTCTGAGGACAACAGTCCTCCCTAGCACCACCCTACCACCTATTGGCAGCCCCACATGATTTTGATATTCAACATCATCGAAAGAAACTCTATTTTTCTATGGCCGCCACCACCTTATTCTTGTGAACATTTTTGAGAATTTTTAAATGATTACTAGATTATCATGTATTTTGATTAATTTATTATTGATTGCACTTTCGTTTTGATGTTTGATTCATGATTGAAAGCATGAGTCAAACATAAAATCTAGCTTGGTGTTACGATTTCTATGCCTTAGAATGCGTTTTTTTTTTTAAATGTCACCATACTTGTTTGAAATCCAAATCTAATGTTTGAATGACCTATTTTCGAAGATTTGGGGTTTTAATGTAGTTATTGTATGGTTTGATAGTTTGTATTCAATTTATGAAGAGCCTTTGATACATTTGATAGTCCTCTCACGGATTCAATGATCATACCAATAGACATACAAATGAATGTACACCTGTTGTACTCATGTCCTTATCTCACCCTGTTGGCACAATGCATTAATGAGCCATTCATTACAGGCATAGGGTTTCAACTCTGTATCGGAGGCTCTCATTACCAGGAATGGTAAAGCTTTACGATCAAACCCTTCACGCTCATTCCCATTACCTTTTGATATAATAAGGCACATGCCTTGCTATGGTCTTTTCCCCATTATCCATTAAGATTTATTTCTATTGCTCCTACTATTCAACCCTAAAACTATTTTGAGTTATCCTTGTTGCATTCTGACACCTGTAATGTGAATCCAGCCAAATGATTCTGAGTTCTTTTTTGTTTTAAAAACCCGTAATTGCCTGCCAGAGACACGTTTTTGCGGGAGCATTTCTGAGAAAACGGTTACGAATTAAGTCACGTCATTCAAAACCCATTTCATAAATGAGGCCATTTACCTTCTTCGAGGGAAGATTCTTCAGAAACGAATCCATTTCAGAGGTATATTTCATTTCCTAGATAATATTTTCTCAGAAAATTTGTTTCGCCTGAGTTTTTATTTTCCCCTTTCCTCTCTGTGGGTCTAAAGATATGCAACAAACGACTGAATTCTATAATAGACAGAAGATAAACCTTGCTATCAAATACCTGTGTGTTAATCCACATGATTACTATCTCTTTGCTGAAACAAACTCCGTTCCTTTGCAAACCCCCATGGTTAAGGAACCGTGATGCATTTTTTACCCAGAATAACGTTGGAACAGGTAATGGATGTGTGGAAAGGAAGGCTCTCTCCTACTCTTGTTTCTGAGCATAATCAGGGTCATATTAACAAACAAACTGTGAAGAAATGAGAAACAGAGTAACTTAGATTCGATCTGTATAAACAATAAAACTAAGTAGCCTAATAATATGATCATTAGAAAACTAAAAAAAAAGTCTCCACCATCATAAATTCGAATTTGTCAAATTACTGAAATAGTTAACAGTTGTTTATTTTTGGATTTGATTATGTTTGAAATAAAATAAAATAAATAGATTTTTATGGTTGATTTTTACTATTTTAGACTAGCTACAGAAACCTATAGCTTATCTTTTTCTAAAAATATGTTTGAATTCAGGTCTCTTTTAAATTAAAAATTAGAAATTAGTTATTAGAAATTGTCTAACTTATTCTTGTTTGGTTTTTTCAGGAAATAGTAGATCTTGTTGTTGATCATATGGGGAGAACATGTTCGATTATGCATTTGAATAATTAGTATTTCCTTTTCTTTTTGCTTTGTAAAAACTTTTATTATTTTTTTAAGAGAATCAACTCTGTTATGAGTGGCTATTGGCCCTCTATTTTTGTAATATTTTTTATCTCGTGAGATCCTATCCTATCCTAGGAGATATGAAAATAGGATTTCAATTCACTTTAAATACTCTTCATTTTGTAAGTGAAAATGATCTTGGCCTGGAACAGATTATGGAAATGATTTTCAGAACTTAATGGAACAACGTATAGCATATTCGGATTTAGACCAATGTGAATGTTGTCTCATTTAAGTTTTGTTTCTCTTATTTTGGGATATTAATGTGTTGTATAGATTTAATCTCAATGACATATTATGTTCCATTGTATTCATGCTTTAAATGTTGTTCATGATTTGTTTTTCCATATGTTATGACTGTGATCATCATATCAATTTTGATATCAGGATTTTTCTTTGATGTTTAATTGATAAATAAAATGAATGTTTTACACAAAGATTGCTCTGACTGTAATCGTTCGTAATCATAAGATCATTGGTTCATATGTGTCCACTTTTTTGTTCTTAAATCTTTGTTGCCGATACACATCTTGAATTTATTCAGGAAAACTTTAGTATAAGCCTACTGCAGATTTCTTTCACAGGTGGGGCAGCTGGATGCTTTTGTTCGCACAGATACATGGACACAATTAACAAACTAATAACAAGTTAGCTTCACCTACTTCTAATTTTTTTCATTTTATTTATCAGTGGAATAGGATAGTTTCTTGATTGGATTTTATTTCTAATCATGTTTCAGCTATTAGATAGATGACTATAAACATAAAATATAGAAAGAAATATGTGTTTTCTTTATCTTCTTTTGAGAATCATTATAAATCATTGATTTTCAAGGCTTTCACAAAAACTTGTAACCTGTAATTATTATGTTTATAAATGACATAATCATATTCATCGTTCAACGTAATACATTTGTAAATAATTAGATTAGAGTAGATGTATATTATAGTTTTAACATTAGTTAGTTTATCTCCTTCTTTAGTTTAGGACCCTAGATTGGCTAGCGGAGACATTAAACCCGTCAGAACAGGTTACACCAAACGTCTTGGGTTATTTAGACAACCACGGACTGGACCTGTTATTCCAGTTGATGGCATGTCATTTATGCCTGTCAACACCACCCTGTTTTTTATGGATGCAACCAAATGGAAGCTACAACTCCCTTTGTTCAAGCACCTACTTGAAACTCTGAGGACAACAGTCCTCCCTAACACCACCCTACAACCCTGATTATAAATCTTTACTTGAATAATACCTTACAAAAATACAAACATTTCAATGCTTACCACTTCTTCTCTGTTCTGCAATTTTTTTCTGCTTCTATTTGTTCATGCTTGGCTCCACTTGTTGTTTGTCTCCATCTTCTCTTCTTTTGTTCTTCTCATGCTCTTAGGTTCTCATACAGTCTTTTGTTTTCACCATTTCTGCTTTGTCTAGCTTATGTTCCTCATCTCTGCATATTTTTGGCTTTGTTTCTGCTATCTTCTTGATCACATATAGTTCAAATTATTTTACTGAGAAACAACAACCTCTCTCTATCAAAAAAATTTTCTTTTATTCCTTCTATCATTATCTGTTACACTCCGCATCTCCAACACTCAAGTCGGTAATCTAAAAAATGCTTAGGAATCATGATTCCAACGCTCAAAAACAACTATTCAACCGCTCAGGAACAATGATTCAGTTAGGGTAACTAAATCATAACTGATCAAGAAATAACGAGATGAAACAGTAAACCTTCGATCAAATTATGTTTGATCAGCGCCATTGGATTATGCACGCAGAAGCTTTTTATTTTTCAATGTGTAACCTCCGATGTGGATCCTAGAAGTGCTAGCTCCTTCCCTTATCTTCCGATGATGTGACCTTGGTTGATGATATCATTTGACCATGCGAATGCGGGCGTGGCCAAAGGTGGTTTGAGATCAAACTGTGTTTTTCCCCGCAATTTACCTCGAGCCTCCACGTGTCATTTCTCCAAAACCATGGTTTCAATTGCGACCCGCCCTTAACTTTTTAAAGTTTGTGCACCTTCAATCCTCACAATGCGACGGGACCATCAATCTCATGATCTTGACGGTGCTCCTAAACAGACGGTTCAAATCTATCCTCTCAAGTCTGTGGATCAAATCTAGCCTTCCTAATTCAATAGTTGTGATTTACTTCATGATCTCGGCTCTGGGAATTTCAAATCTGAAACCCTTCTTTTCTTCGTACGTCAATCTTCCAGAGTCAATGATCTGCTGACACCTATCCTTGTCAATCGACGACTCTGCCTCTACTTCGGGAATTTCACCCTTCAACCAAATCAATGGTTCCGCAGCCCCTTACTCGATTCAACGGTCAAGATCTCCTTCGCTACTTTAGGCTTCAGCGATTTCAATTCTCAACCTTCACGCTCTCCCAGAACGCTTTTAGCCGAAGTCCATGGATTCTTGCCACGTTTCCTCCTCAAATCAAGGGTCCTCGTTCACTTCGAGACTTCGGCCTTCGGGAGTTCCAGACTCTGTCCCTCACAACTTCATCTCTTCGACCCTTTAGCCCTTCGCAACTTCCACCTTTGGGACTTCAGATCTTTTTTCATTTGTTGATGGTGAAATTCCCAAAGTAAATCTTCCAGAGTGATGTAACATTACACACGTCACCTGTTGACCTGGAACAGGTCGAGTGGTTGCCACGTGTCACTCGTTGACGTGGTCTGCCACATGTCCTTGTTGACGTGGTCTGCCACATTTCCTTGTTGGTGTGGTCTGCCACATGTCCTTGCTAACTTGGTCTGCCACATGTCCTTGAATCGGACGGTTGAGGCTTACTTCGGGTCTTTACCCAAAGTCCATAGTTTTACGCCACGTCTCTTCTGGATCAAATGGCCCAAATCCACTTCAGACGATCCGACGCTTGAGATTTACTCCAGACGATCCGATGACTGAGATCTATTTCGGATGATCGGACAATCGAGATTTACTTTGGCTCTCCGGCTCTCCGGGATTTAGGAATTTCAATTCTCAACTGGAAATTCTTGAAGTGAGATTTCTCCGAAGCTCACGATCCGTCGCCACATATCCCTCTAGATCTGACAGTTGAAATTTACTCTGGCTCTCCGGCTATCTGGGATTCGGGGATTTCAAATCTCAAACTGAAAAATCTTGAAGTGATATTTCTCTGGAGCTCACGATCCATCGCCACTTATCCCTCTAGATCTGACGGTTGAAATTTACTCCAGCTCTCTGGGCTTCGAGGATTTCAAATCTCAAACTGAAAAATCTTGAAGTGAGATTTTTTTGAAGCGTAACCTCCTCACATATTTAGACCTTAAATGAATGATGTCCATTTGATCAAGATCTTAGATCAACGGCTCAATCTGTCTGCAATGCAGTTTTTCCTTGGATTAAATCCAACGACTCTCCATCTTTGCTTATCCTATCCTTCCATTTATTTCGATCTGACGGCTGACGGAAATTCGGGTGATTGAGATCTCAGATATCATCCCTTGCTTATCCTATCCTTCCACTTAAAGTGATCTGACGGTCATGAAGACTCTCGAAGAAGATCCATGATCAAGGATTTGATCCTGATCACGTTTTTGTACTGTGCTTTCCCTTCTGAGCTTCGATCTCTGCATATTGTTCGCTTCTCCTCCTGAGCTTATGGTTTTCCCATTTCCCATCGTCGTTGTTGTTCTTTCCATCAATGACAAGCACATGCTTCCTGTAAAACATGCCAACAACTTCAAGATTGAACATGATGTGCTTTCCATTGTAACTATTTTGGTGAGGCTCCCACATCTTCCTCTTCACTATTGGAACAAGAACACTCATTGAAGCATTGGAGACATACTGGGCCACTATATTGATAGATCGAAGCCAAATGTAACACCCAGTTAATTTAATTTAATTATATGTAATGCCCTGTTTAGGGATTCATAGAAAAATAAAAATAATTTTGTATTTTTGCACCAAATGTAAAGCTTTAACAATAATTTCCATGGCAGTAATTTCCGGCAATTTAATTTTCAAATTTCACATCTTACAAAATAATTTCAATATTCATAACTCGATTCAAGAAAAACAGTAAAATAGAAAAATGCGTGTTGGAGATGTTGTCCCTTGAGATACTGAAAATGTCTGCTGCCAAAAGCTTGAAACTGCCTGAAAACTGAGTATTTTCCTCCTAGCCAACTAGGAACAGAGCCTCTCTGACTCCCTATTTCTTGGCCCCTAAGCCCAAAATCCCAGCAACCCAATCCACTAGTAAAAACCCCCAAGGAAATTTTTCCTTTGTGCCCTTTTCCTCCATGGTTTCTCCTTCTCCTCCCAATAAAAATCTCCCTCCTCTCCAAGTCCAACCCCCTCTTCCTTATCCTCCTCTCTTAAATCCTCCGCCATTAATTTCCCATATTCCTTATCTTTTGTCATTAATTCTTTACCTACCTTTAATAAAATAAAAATAATAAATATTTTGATTGTTGCATTACTAAAATTAAAAGATAAATATAAAATTTCATTAACTCAATAATTAATTGACTTAATTTAAACTAAATTAATCATAATAATTAAATTAAATTAACTGGGTGTTACACCAAAGGACAACATGTTCACTTGTGCAAGAATATGAGTGGAAGTAGATCTAGAAAAATGTCTCCCATAAGACATCATGCTATATCTAGATAATTGGAAACAAATCCATCCATTAGACTATGAGAAGCTCCCATTCAAATGCAAAACATGCAATGAATATGGCCATTTTGGAAAAGATTGCAAAAATAATGCACACGATGCTCAACCAACATCAACTAAAGATGAACAATGTTAGATTGTCAAGAAAAAAATGGGAAAAAAGAATCTAGGTACTATATCGCAACCAGACCAAGAACTTCAGTTATGGGTCCTTTGTCCCCTCCTATATCTAAGCAGGGTAAGTTGTAGTCTTCATCAAAGAAGATCTCTAATAAAAATCATTCATATCATCCCTAGAAATCCCAACAACACACCAGGGAAGGAAGCTTGTTCCCATAGTCAAATAGGTTTGAAATGTTATCTCAAGAAGAGCCCATTCAATTTTTTGAAAATTTATCCTTTTCAAACCTTGTTCTAGTTACATTAGATCCACCAGGTGTGATGGCCCCCTCTGAACAAGCAGAACTGCAGACTCTAGTAAAAAATGAAGACATGGTATCCAACCGATAACAAGAGATAGATAATTTCCATGAAAGGAAGCAAAACTCCTCAAGAAAAGGTGTCCATGAAAAATAGTTGCATAAGAGTAAATTACCTCCCAAACAAAGGTAGTTGTTGTGAACACCATCTATGAGCTATGGTATGACAAGGGAAAATAATAACCTACATAATTCCTTCTCTCAACATAACCTAACCATCTATCAACATAACCCAGCCACAACATTGTATAGCTCAAGATAAATAAACATCTACCATGATACCAACATTGAAAATTCACCCAAGTTCCTTTATAAGTAACTCTTTCGACCCCTAGTTATCTTGTCTTCAACCACTCACTAAGTAAAGCTTGACCATTCCACCTCTTGTATTTATGATACCTTGAGGAACCTTTCACAACCAAGTTATAATTATTTCATAAATATGTAGAGATGGAAAATTTTACCTTCACTGCCTCTATCGTCAATACAGCTATACTATGACCATCATACTCAACATGGCTTACTAAACCTTGTAGCCATGTATCAAATCAGTTCACTCTAGTTGATACAAACACAAATGCACCGAAGTATGGGAATGGGCAGAGTTCGATGTAAGTTGGGAAAGCCATTCAAATCAATGAAATGGAAGAGAACCCCAAAAGTCCCAAACCAAGGTAGATAAAAAAAACATGTCACAGTACTTTAATGATACATTTCAATTGAAACACGTAACCAGAGTGGGTGGTGAGTTCTCCTTATTATACTTGTTGAAGGCATAGTATACTGTAATTGTTTTGTAGTCAATTTTCTTTGACTTTTAAATAATTTGCAATTTTTTCACTTTCTGCCATAAAGTTTTTTAAAGTCTCCAAAAAATTATCTATTAAATCAATTATTCTTTAAATTGAAAAATAAATTTCAAATTTTCTAAATATAAATTCATATTTTGTGATTGGTCGTTAACTATGATTAGACAATTTTTATGTGGTTTTACACTTAATTGTTTTAAAAAATATTAAAATTAAATTATTAATTTTAATATTTCAAACTCATATTAATATATTTATTTAATATCTAAAATAATTAATAAAGTAACATGAATAGATGTGACATGTGTACAAATAAGTATCGATAGCCATAATTAATAAGGACACATGGCAAACTGTTTGATTTTTTAATTTTTAACTTTTAAAATTGTTTTTTTAAATCGACAATTAAGTGTAAAACCACATAAAAATTGTTTAATCGTAGTTAAAAACCAATCAAAAAATAGGAATTTATATTTAGAAATTTTGGAATTTATTTTTTAATTTAAAGAATAATCAATTTAATGGATAATTTTTTGGAGACTTTCTAAAACTTCTTAGAAAACGTTATGGGAAAGTGAAAAAATTGCAAATTATTTAAAAGAAAAAACACATTGACTACAAATTAATCCACTTTTCAAATTATTTTTTATAATGTAAAATTTATGTTGATTATGAATAATAAATTCCTCTCAATAATTTTGCTAATTAATATATCGAAATTTCTTCATACACTTATGAGAGAACTTAGGTTTATAATATAATTAGATGTGAAAACCAAAAATATTTAACCATATTATACAAATTTGAATTACTTAAATATAACCTCATAACTCTAGAGGAAGTAGTGAAAAGTAGGCATAGTTGGATAGTGAAAAGTTGTATGGTTGGTATACAGTTTCATGGTTAAGAGTAGAAATAATTCACCAACTCCTTAATTTCTTTGTTATATTTAATTACCAAGTCATGAAACTCCTAGCTTCTAACATACTAACCTCATAAATTTAAGTTAAACATGATCCACTAATCCACTAACTCCAACCCACTACCATAAACCCCTTAATACGTAAGCCATATAACACAAAATAACCTCAACCACTAATATACTAACCCCCTCACCATTTACCCACTAACCAACACATCCTCTAACCATTAATCCACTAACTCAAACTTGCATTCCCTTTAGCTAGTTTGGTCCTGACCCTAGTTGCTTCAACTCCTAAGAATTAGGTGCAACGAATTGGCTTCAAGGAAGAAACTTCCTTCTTCTCTCATAGAATCGACTTCCTTCTATGGAGGAAATATCCCCTTGGAATAATCTATCCTTCTATGGAAATATCTCCTTAAAATAATCTAGCCAATTGAAAGGGATAATCCTATTCCGGGAAGAAAGCAATGGGTACTTGTTCTGATAAGCCTTGTAAGTCATCCCTCCAAAGCCAGTATCTGGGCTTGTAAACCTCCACACTAGTATCATGCGTTGTTTAATAGTTGTACTCTCACTTCAAGCAAGTAGCAAGAAAGTGGATTTACCAGTCACATTACCCCTTCTAACCTAACCCAAGGTTGGCATTAAATAGACGAAGGAAGCTTATCCACTAAAGGGAGTTTTCTTTACCTCTTACCTCCTTATATTTTCGGGTGGGATATAACCCTTGACCCCTGACCTCATTAAAATTCAAGCAAGTAATTCATGTGTTCTAGTTCAATTCTACTTTGGAGTGTTATAGATAGGACCAATATTCCACATCTTTTATTCATCAATTTATTTATTTTAAAAACGTTTTGAAAACTTCAATTTGCAATTGTGACATTGTCAATAGTTACTAACACCTAAATTTGTTCAATTCTACTTCAACTTTTAAACAAGTGGAGTAGCCACTCTTATTTCCATTTTGATTTTAGGCAATGCACAAGTAATACATTGTTACAAGTTTTAAATGTTTCATAATTATTTTAGCTTTCCACTTTGGATTACCTACAACTACTACATTAATATATTTCTAAAAAGTAAGTTCTAAGAGGCAGGTATAAGCAACTTTGATGTTAATTTCACTTGTAAAATATGATATATTCCTCTCCATCGTATCTCTATTTCTAATAACCAATTCACGTACCTTATATATTATACTTATGTCATGTTATATTGTCTTGCTTCCTCACCATATAATACTCCTCAATATTTAAATTATAACATATATTATAATATAACACATTGTCTTAAATTATAATATAACATATTATGTTATATTATAACATATGTTATTACATATGTTATATTATAATATATTATAACATATGTTATTACATATGTTATATTATAATATATTATAACATATGTTATGTTACATATGTTATATTATAACATATTTATATATATTCTTGTGACATGTATTATGATAATGGATGTGCATTTATTTGTAGAGATAGAGAAGAACAATCTTAAAGATAAAGGGTGGTAGGTTGAAGTACTAATAGATCACTAACCACATTTTTATCATGTGTTGAAGGACCAATAGATTACTAATCACATATTTATCATATGTGTTGTGTTATTAGTGAAGAAATTATAAAAATAAATAAAAATAAAAAATAATATTTATTATTATTTTATGAATGTTTTTGAAAGTTTGGTTCTATTTTTAAATGAAAATATTTTATGGTTTTTTTCAAAGTTTGATTTTATTTTTAAATGAAAATATTACAATACAATAGGATTTAAAAAATTCTCACTATTAGTTTTATGAGTATTTATGAATGATATTGTATTTAAAAAATTCTCACTATTAGTTTTATGAGTATTTATGAATGAGTGTGGATAAATTTTAAATGTTTGATGGAATTTTTTGTTTATTAAAATTATTATAAGGGTTAGGAGAGTTTATCTTCCCTTTTCTTACATTGAATTTACATTCACAAGTTTGAGGATATCTATAAGAGACAATACATATTGAATTCTCACTATTAATTTTATGAGTATTTATGAATGAGTGGGGATCAATTTTAAATGTTTGATTGATTTTTTTGTTTTATTAAAATTACTATAAGGGTTAGGAGAGTTTATCTTCCCTATTCTTGGATTTACATTTACAAGTTTGAGGATATCTATAAGAGATGATACATATTGATAATAGGTGAATTTTGCACCATGTCTTAATTTCATTGTTTTTATAAAGATGATGTGGGTCTAATTGACTCTTCTCCTTAGGGTCTTTAGTGGCAGCACAACCCCTTGGCTTTCTTTTTATCTTTGCCAATTGGTTGTTAAGATTAGTAAGACTGACATTATGGTTTTTAACATCGTCAAAGATTATATATCTCAATTGCATTTCTCCTTCAGAGAGTAATTAGTTGGGATCACTTCATTAGTTCTCTAAAAAACGAAGTGCTTCCAACTTCATTTTCAAGGAATCCCATCTAAGATAGAAATCTTTGACTTCCTTATAAATCCCACTATATTGTATGGATTTGTTATCTCAATGCCTTGTATGGGTGAGTTGGATTGGGCACATATTGAGAGAGTTTAGTCCATCATGCTTTAATGCATGGTCAAGGTGAATGCACAATTCCATGAATCATTATGCAAATTAAATTCAGCACTCACCACTCTATTTGGAAATTCTCTTCAGGCTTACCTCTTACCTACTTAGGCTTCTGTTAGCGATATTTCTTGTCATTAAGCGCAGAAGCACCCAGGTTGCAGATTGCACACAAAATGCCCAAATGCAGCAGCAGAAGGACCAGCGTTTGTAGCAGATTGCTGAGAAGGAAGTGGACGGTCAGGATCTCACAGAGAAGATTGACGAAATCTCATCTGTCGTTAGATATCGGGAAGTTGCGCAGAGTTTAAGTCCTGGCGAGCAGAGGAGGAGTCTCGGAGGAGTCATCGGGGTTTAAAAGATCGAGAGAACTGAGACCCTTTGAGTCTCGAAACTCCGACAGGGAATCTCAGTCGTTGATCTCAACAGGACATGCATCAGACATCAAGCGAAGAGTCGGGGTTCAGTTCATCGGAGAATCGAGGTTTTCGAATACATAGAACTCTCGCATGTTGGAATCGCGATCCGCGATTTCCCGATAGGATCAGAGTCTGTAACACACCCACTATCAAAATTTTAAAAATTTCGGATTAATCTCCCTCAAGTGAGAAATCTCCAGAAAACCGGCATTTGTGAAATACCAACCCCTGGTGAAATATCGGGATTCGGGGTTTCTAATGTCAAACTCATTCACCCCTATGACTCGCGTTCCTCCGAATTCCGATGCGCTCCTCACGCATTAGCTTCCTAGGCCAAGCCTGTGGTTCACTGCCTTTA
>ML797358.1:184963-201303 GCA_009831015.1 Picea engelmannii
GACGCTAACAGCTTCATATCTTGGATATGCATCCTTTGGATAGGAGAAGTACTCATATTTGGCTATTTACTCTTATAAGGAGATTGCTTAACATTATTTTTAGAGTACATTGAAGAGGAGACTATGCAGACATATAGAGGTATATACATTATTACAATTTGTAAATATTTCCATTAATTGTCTTCCACCCTATAGATACTCCTTGAATGCTCCCTCGAATTTCTTCATCTAAATTCCAAACTCAACCAAGTAGTTAGTACAATTAATTCATTTAGGTAATAGGTACCTATCCCCACAACCACTCAATTTTAATTCTCCCTTCTATGCTAATACATTTATAAGAATCTTAAACAATAAAATTGTCCAACCAAGAGAGCATATAACAACAATGGTCACATGGCCTAATATTTTCATTGAGTTAAATAAGAGTGTGGTCCCACCAACTTAGGATTGAGATTAATCATCACATCCCTCATGGAAATAGGATTTTCAAATTATGGGCTTATTGAGCCCAAACCACACCTTGAGTGCAACGTGGATAATATATCTTAATTGTCAATTATGATACTAATCTATAAACAATGAGCTTATTTCACTAGTAAACTCAACAACAAGTTACTGGTGATTTTCCTATACTAGGTTTGTAATTATAGTTGTATAATTTTTCAATTCCAAACTTGTGATGACTTTCCTTGAAGGTTATATAGTCATCCTACATGGATTGGATTTAAACATTTGACTATGTTCATGGTAGCTTTATTATCTATGTTTATGATTATTTATATTGATTTCTTGTCTTTATAATTTAGTATCCTTTTAATTGTCAAATTAAGAAACAATTACTTTTAACTTAAATAATAGATTGTTTGAAAATCATAATTTATTTGTTCTATTTTCAACATTAACCTCTTTACATATATTTTTCAATTATTTAAAAAAAACATCAAAATCAAATTAAATATTAAAAAAAAAAAAAAACTCCTCTCCACTAACTTAAGTCCCTTACTCTGGCCATGAAATCAAACCATCAAACCTTTAATCACTCAAAGGTAAATCGATTGAGGATGATTTAAAATGTTTAAATAAAATTATTAATTAATAATTTATCCTCCAATCAATAAAATGGAGGAGATTGAGGATAATGTAAAGGTAAAAGATTAAATAAATTCATATTCATCAATGATAAATGCTTATCATATGATGTGACTTAAAGGGAGATTTCACTTTCAATTTTTAATTATAGATTAAACGAATAACTAATACAAAAGGAAGGGTACTTTTTCGAGTATACAAAGATGAATCACATACACTTTTCCATTACGTTAGTTGTTACGTATATGTTTTTTATAAGTTTATAACGAGTATTTTATTTAAATCAATAAGGGAAGGTGTAAAGTAGTAAGTTCTTCTTTTTAGTTAAGATGAAGAAAATGGATACTTTGCTCATGAAAGTTTTAAAATACTTTAAAAGCATATCTTAATCCTAATTCATATCCTAATTCATAGTTTTCAAAAAAATTATGTAAATTAGGGCATTAATCAAAATATGTTGATCTCAATTGATATATCAACTTTGTATAAGAATTTGTTAACATTCTATTGTAATGGTTAAAGAAATCACTTTGTTATTGTTGATTTGTGTAGTTTTGAGAGGTATTTCCACAAGAGGTTGGGGTGTTAGGCATGTGGGAATCTTCGTTGGTATCATATTAGCCTTTTGTTTCAGTGAAATCGGCCCCGAAATGAGGTTATGGCCTCATGGACAAGTTGGTGGGCTTTGTGGGCTTATGATGGGGTGTCACACCCACAAAGAGGAATAAAATATTCAAATTAATTGTTGAGTTTAGGAAGGGATCCTAAACTCACTCATTAGACTTGTATATAAAGGAGAGAAGTCGTTATGACATTTCATCATTATGGCATCATGGAGTTAGCATAAGTGAGTAAACACTTGTGCTAGGGAGTATGGAAATAGTGTCAAGAAGACTTGTGCACTTAGTCGATCTGGCCTAGGGTTTCTAGATCAAATGTGGAAAGTGAGGAAGGACGCACGTGTGAAGGAAACCGAGTTTTTCATACATGTATGCAGGTTGCAGTGGGCACAATCATGTATGTACATGGGTTGCAATGGGGACAATCGTGTATGTACGTGAGTTTCAAAAGGGACAGTTGTGTACATCCGTACATGATTTCTGGGCAGGAGTAGGTTCGTACAGGCTAGCGTCAACAACTATACATGTGACATCAACAGGTCATACAGGTGGTCTGCAGCATATTTGTGTGCAAAAGAAATTTCCAAGGTTTTGTTGAGGTTTCGTTTTCTGATTTTTATGTTATTGGAAGACAAGGTTGTCCTCATATTTTTGGTGAAATTGTATTGGTTGGGAGGGCTGGTTTTTCCCTCAGAATTTCTGAAATTGATAAAATTAAAAAATAGAAATTTTGTGTCTCATGTGTATTGATGATTCATCTATGATGTTGTTGTTTCCACTGCATATATTTTTAGTCTATAATTTTCAGTGTAAAATTGTTCAGTGATAACAGGTAGGGTTTATTGTTAGCTCACTAGGAAGCAATTTTCATATCTAAAAATTAGTCACATTATATTGTGTGTGAAAATTGACATGGTTTCAGAGCTTTAGATCTGAAGAGAAGGGGATCATATTGAGACACATTTTTACTACAACACTAGGATGAGTGTTGTTCTTGTTCTATGCAGGTCACCATGGAGACTTGAATGGTGGATAGTGTAGCTTATCATCATATGACACGACCACAGAAATCACTCACCAGTATAACAGAGTAGAACTCACAATTGCAAGTGGAACTTGGAGATAATCCCAAGTATGCAGTCAAGAGAGTTGGGGAAACTTCGTTTCAGTTGAAGTCTAAAAATCCTCTTGATATGAGTGAAGTGTTGTATGTTTGTGGACTAAAGAAGAACCTACTCTCTATCTCTGCCATGGAGGACAGAGGGTATGCAGTGGCATTCGTTGATGGGTGGGTTCTTGCTTGGAAAAAGGGATTAAGTCTTGACTCAACAAAAGTCATTGGGACTCGTGATGGCAGTCTCTACAAGTTGACAGGTCATCCAAATCAGGCCCTGGTCCATGACATTGCTAATCTATGTGAGCTTTGGCATAGGTTATTGGGACACTTACATCATCATGCACTGTTAGTATTGAGGAAAATGGTTACAAGTCTTCCATAGTTTGGAACTGGACACTAAGGAGTATGTAGAGGTTGTGCACTTGGAAAGAATGCCAAGGTTTCTTTTCCAAGAAGTGATAATAGCTCCAAGGAGATATTGGATCTGGTACATTCATATGTGTGTGGATCAATGTCACTTCCATCCTCAAGTGGTTTTCAATATTAAGTGACCTTTATTGATGATTATTCCAGAAGGACATAGATTTTCTTCATAGATACCAAGGATGGATTCTTCAGTCGATCTAGGGAGTTCAAAGCTCTAGTGGAGAATTAGAAAGGGAAGAAGATCAAAGTTTTGAGGTCAGACAATGGAGGTGAGTACACCTCCAACGAGTTCAAGAAGTTATGTAAGGAAGCGAGGATTAAGAGGGAGTTGACAATGCCTTTCAACCTACAACAGAATGTGGTTGTAGAGAGGAAGAATCGAACCATAATCGAAGCTTTCAAAGAAATGTTACATGAGCAGGATATACCCATGATTCTTTGGGCAGAAGAATGCAACACTTCATTTTATGTTCAGAACCAGAGTCCTCATAGGATATTGGAGGAAAAGACTCCTAAGGAGGCATTCACGGAAATGAAACGTAAGATAGGGAATTTGAGAGTCTTCGGTTGTTCAGTCTACATCCATGTTCCCAAGGAGAAGAGAACGAATTTGGAACCTTCCAAAATAAAGGGCATGTTTGTAGGATACATCAAGACTTCGAAGGCCTACCATAACTACATTCCACGAGAACAATATGTTGTGGTTAGTCAAGATGTCAGGTTTGAGGAGGACTTGACTTTCAAGAGGTCCCTTGATATCACAGCAGGAGGCTCCAAAGGTTAACGAGAGTACAATCCCATTTAGTACAGAGGAGCAGCCCTCAAATCATGAGGAGGAGTCAGAGGAGTTTTTGGATCCAGTGGATCCTCTGGGCATGAGACCTATATGGATTCGAGAGACCTTGAAGGTTTTCGAGGGACATATATCCCCCAAATACACCCATAGAGAGAAAATACCTCCAGAGAGATTTATCTCGTATGTGGCTCTTATGAGAAATAACATTGATTTTGAGCCTTCCAATTTTGAGGAAGGAGAAGGCCAATAGGTTTAGAAGCATGCCATGATGGAGGAGTACCAATCCATCATGAAGAATGACGTTGGGATATAGTTTTGAGACTAAAAGGGAAGTCGATAGTGACTTCCAAGTGGATCTACAAGATTAAGCATATTGCAGATGGCAGTATCAAGAAGTATTGTCACACACCCATGACGGAGCATAAATTTTTTTGCTTTTCTTAAAGGATAGATTCTTCGTTCATGGTTTCTAATTTGGAAAGTCTGGGAACTAGTCTGACCTCCTAGTCAAGGATATCTGATTCTGAAGCCAAATGACTCTCTGAGACCCTGATGGTCTTTCTCTGTAATTAAACATAGACCCCTTAGACTTCCGGGTCCAGGTCTAAGGGTACCCGTGACCTTCCCCTTCGCGCCTATGAAACCTCAGAATCTGGGCGCTAGCTCCTTTTCTGATAAGCCCCTTCCTTGATATGACCTTGGGCGATGGCCTTATGTAACCACGCGATTGAGGGCGCGACAAAGGGTGGTTTGAAACCAAACTACTTTTCACCCTGTAATTCACCTTGATCCTCCACGTGTCCTTTCTCCAAAACCGTGGTCTGGATTTCGGCCCGCCCTCAACTTTTTAAAGTTCACGCACCTTCGGTCCTCGCAATGCAATGGGACTGTCGATCTCACGACCTTGATGGTGCTTCTGAATTGACAGCTCAGATCTATCCTTTCTGAATCTACGGATCAGATCTAAGATTTCAAAATCAACGTCTATGATTTATTTCGTGATTTGGGTTTCGGGAGTTTCAACTCTCAACTTTTGCTTCCTCCGTTAGTAGCTATCTTCCGGAGTGGAAGATCTGCTGACACCTGTCCTCAACAAATGGACGGCTCTAATGAGCTATGGCTCTCCATCCTTTAGGAGTCCTTTCTCCTTCATTCACCCCTTTCTCTTGGAGTGCTTCGTACCCAGAGTTGTATATCATATGCCACGCATCTACTCTAATCAATGGTCTATATCCACACTCCACAAACACAAATCTCTGGATTGAATCCTTCTAGAGTGTCAGATCTTCTGACACTTGTCCTCTCCAAATCAACGGCCCTAGTCCTCTTCGGGACTTCGACACTTTTCAACCAAGACCAAGTCACCGGTCCTTCGACCTCCTCCTCGATCAATGATAGAGATCTCCTTCGGGACTTCGGTGCTTTCACCCACTTCTTTCCTTTGGAAGCTCGTGATCTGTCACCAGTCATCTCTCTGGATCTGACTATCCAGATTCACTCTGAACTTCAGGTTTCGGGAGTTTCAACTCTCAACTGAAACCTTCGAAGTGATTCTTCCCAAAGCCTCGGATTTGTTGACACATACCTCCCCTGATGACCAATGGTTAGGATTTAATTTGGCGATTTCAAACTCTCCCTGACCACAAGCTCTCGCTCAGGGGTTGTATATCTTGCACCACATGTCCCTCTTGGTGATGAATGACCCCACTTCACTTTGGCACTTCGGGACTTTGGCCAGTCAACCCTCTTGTGCACACAAAGGTTAAAACTCGTGCACTTTACCTTAGATCGAAATATTGTCGTCCCCTTGTGCTCAGATCCGACGGTTAGGATCTGTTCCCTTCTCAACGCTTCTCCTATGCTTCCCTGGACGTTGATCTAGCGATCCAGGCTTATCCCAAATTGGAAGAGTTTTGTATATGTTCAAGGCCTCATCCTTCGTTCTTCCTGCGAGCCCGGCTATCTTGGGTCTTGCCTTTGATCTTGAAAACATTATCTCTTCTAAGATTTTCTATTCTCTCAGACCAATGATACCAAAGGACTCTGTCACTCCGTGGATTTCCTAAGGGGCTCACAACCATCCCTCTCGCAATTGTTCAAGGCCCGACAATCATGATCCAACCAATACCAAGGTGTCCGCCGATCGACGGTTCACAGTAATTGCGGGGCCCCAACGTGCATGCTCTTTATCAGAGATCTCAACCTCTGAAATTTGGAAAGTGCTCACTCAACTCTGGTTTGATTCTAGTCATTGATCTTCCATCCTCAATCAGATCAATGACGTGGTTTGATTATGGGCCGTGAACTAGTAGGTCCACTAAATTCACCTTCGCACTCTGCAATGATTCCCAACCATCGATTAAATCGAGTGGTTGGTGTTTGATTCGGTAACTCCAGTCATTATTTGAGTCGATATGACAACTGGGATGGCCTCTCCTCCCATTAAATGGCTTGCATCCATCTTCATTGTCAGATTCTTAAGTCATGGGTAGTTATGGTAACTTGACTCTCGTCTACCTCCTAGATCTGATGGTCGAAACGGTTCTCGGGCATCCTCAGATCTAAGGTTCAAAGTTAACTTCAGTCTCCCTTACGACGAACTCGATCAGTTCGTCGAACTCGCGAAGTCCGAATGACTCCAAGGGTTAAATCCGACACTTTTTCCCATATCCAATGGTCGCAACAGACCATGGCTTCTTCTGAACAGATTTCATCCATTCGTCTTCCAAACAAGGGAACCTTCCCTTCCGATACTTCAGCCTCGCTACCCTTCCTGAGCTTTGTTAGCTCTGAAGGGCTTAAGATATTTTCTCTCTTTCTCTTGAACTTAACGCTTGGAAGAATCCTTCTGCGCACCCCTTACGCTCATTCGTCAACTCTAGAACTTAAGTGGTTCTCGGTCTCTGCCTGCCTTGCAGAGAGCTTGTGCATACGTGCACTATCTCTCCTGAGCTTTAACAGACTCCCTCCTCCAAGGGACTCAGAATTACTAGGAGTGTCGACATGCGTACGTGAAACTGTGCCCAAGGTCAACAAACTCACAATTCGTGGATCTATCTTAAGCCACCACAGGGCACAAGCATTTACGAATACAAAACATGTCCAATCCATACTTTCTTAAATACACATTTTAAAAAGAAATAGAGCGATACAGTATAACTATTAAGCAAACATACACATTCCTGGGTCCTTTACAGTATACCCCATTTCATTACATAATTATAGCTTAATTTCATAGAGTATGAGAATACTTATCTATTACAAGTTGCATCCAACCAACTGACCATGGGTGTGTGCATTTCCACCCAACCATAGGCTCAGAGGCATTCATTCTTAGCACTTTGGCCACCCCCGTGCCAAGCCATGATATCACTAGGGAATTTATGCCATCTCTCAGAGAAATTCTCTTTGCCACAACGACCCTGCGAGTTTTATCAGATGCTTCCTCAGCATCAAGCTCATGTTCGGGTTCTTCGAGATGTGTTCTCGAAACTTCCTTTGGGTTTGCACATCTCTCTTACGATCTTGTGCTCTCCTCCCATGTCTCTGTATGTATCTTACCTTCCCTCCTCTGGAAGGTTTTCCGACCTGTCATGTTCCTTCTGTCAAAAGGAATCTCGGGTATGCAGATCTCTATGGTACTTCGAGCTAACATCCTACATCTATACCATGTTTCCATTCATGGGGGTGGTTTATGATTCAACCACCGGTCCTTTCTTCATTAACTCACTTCTTTCCTCTAGAGATATCATGGCTCGTACTTCAAGGCTTCACCCCCAACACTCAGTTATGGGCAGTTTAACAATAATACATTTACATTGTCTGCATGCCTTAGCATGGTAATCCTATTTTAAGATCAATTACATGATGGGGGAAACAGGGTGTTACAATTCCCTCCCCCTTAAAGGAACACTGTCCTCGGTGATCTTTCTCAAAAACACATATCATGCCTTTTTCATTTAGCTGTTTCAGAAATCTTGATCCTTCTTTCTCAGTCGGGTCCTTTTTCAGACCCTTAATATTGGGCACTTGATTTCAATAATTCTTGGAAAACAAGCACGTTAATCATAGTCTTATACGAAAACATTACATAAAAATTCCTAAGAAAATTTCATAATCTTAGCACAATAATTATCTGCGCAGTTTGTGGATTTGTATCCACATGGTTGTTTTTTTATCCAGGCTCATTGTTTTTCCTTGACATGCCCATTGGGTGCATGATCCCAATCAATAGTTTACAAGAAATACCATGGCTTCATCTTCCTTGCGGTCACTCACCCTCCAGACCTAGGCTCAGGCATCCCCTTCTTTGCTATACAGTCCCTCGGGTGATCCATCTTGCCTTGCCAAGGTTTTCTCGCACAGGAAGAACTACCCATCGTGTGCATGATATTGATCAATATTTTACAAGAACTATTAAGGTCTCCTCTTCCTTTCGGTCACTCACCCTCCAAGCCCAAGCTCAGGCATCCCTTTCTCTGCTATACATTCCCTCGGGTGATCCATCTTTCATTGCCAATGTTTTCTCGCACAGGAAGAATTCTAGAGACTCCGTCGATTCTTACAGTCGAGGAATCCCTCAGAATTTCTCTATCAAGGCATCCCTCCGGCTTATGTTACCTCAACACAATATATTCTAGGAGATCATGGCTTACCACGGGCTTCTCATGGCTCAGCAGTAGCCATTTTCCATGCTTTTACAACTTGACATCCTTCCAACTCAGCTAAAGTTAGGGATGAAGGATACTCTCCTTCTCCTGAATCAATCATAGATAGGGACGAAGGTTACTCTCCTTCTCCTGAATCAATCATAGATAGGGACGAAGGTTACTCTCCTTCTCCTGAGTCATTATTTATTTCATGTGATCGAATTATACTCTTTCTCACCTGTGTCACAGACATATAAAAATTCACGAGACATCATCATAAATTTTAAATTCAAAATTTTATTGTAAATCTGTGACCCACAGATATCCAAATTCCACATTTTGTTTCCATATTTGTTTCACACAAGAAACAGATTCATAATTATGGGACTTTCCTTCCCATAGCGGTTTGGCTCAGCAAGAAATTGGTCTTCCTTATGGCTTACAACGCTACCATATTCAAGACTCCTTTGATTCCTGCACTTTCAACTTCAATCACCCAAACAAATTGTTAGTTTCCATGCACATACATTTTATTGCACCTTTATAACATCATCACAAACAATTTCAGAATTGTGCATCCTAACAATCAAATTCACTTTCTCAGAAAGGAAATACCATTCCTTGCAGTTTGGCTCAATAAGCAATTGGTCTTCCTTATGGGATTACAATACTTCCATATCCAAGACCCATTTCCTCCTGCAATTTCAACATTCCTCAGCCAAACAAATTGTTAGTTTTCATGCACATTACCTTTTCAAAATCAAGCATACTAACAGTCCAAGTCATTTTCATCTATTCAATGATACAAAGCAAAAGGATACATCATCCCTTACCTATGCATCATTTCAKCCTACYAAATTTTTCARAATGTAATTCAGATATCAATKGAMCTTAATGAATGTGCCAACATTYGTGGCCACATTCATATCCAATGCACCTTTGCATTGATTTTAAGTTTCCCACACTTTACGACAAGTACTTTGTCATGGTGCGTTGGAGCTTAGCCAAGATTTTCACCATCTGGTTTACTCATTCTCATTCATTGTTACAACAGGATTATGCTTCCATCTACAGGATGATCACAATTCCCAAATCAGTACACATGGAACTCAAAATTTTCACATGAATGCCTTTAAGAATTATTCCTCCATTAATAACCAGGGTGCCAACATTCATGGCCACCCAGATTAATTTTCGTTCAGCGCTTACATCATGTAAGAAAAACATTGGAAGGTCCTCCTTTCTTACTGAAAAATCCATTGTCTGCCATCTTATGCAACATGCATTCCCTCAATGCATTCCATGCAGCATGCCATCTATGATCACTTTTGTTTCCAGTCGTTCCTTGATTGGTCCATGTATTCATGACATATCAGTTCATGAATTCTTCTAAGGATTACAATCAGTCTTTACTACCAAAGGTTCACACCTACATAATTCAGGTTATCCTTCCTGAATCATACCCTACTTGGGTATCCAAGGCATGCAATTCCTTTCAATGTTCCATACAAAACATTAAGACCATAAAACATTTCATAAGGAATTCTTACCTAATCCCTTCATACCTTGTGCCACATAGGCATGAACATTTTTATACCAGTTTTGGTTGTGAGCACCCCCTCTGATATTATCCCATCAGTGATGCTCCATGGGACTTTTAAAGTCCCTTCAAAAATATTTCAAAAAGAACCTTCTCATAGTCATCCTCTGATTGAGGTTGTTCGTTATTGGCAATTTTCTTTCTCAACAGTTCCAATCTATTTCTTTCTACACGTGACATACATCATAAACACATTAATCGTCATGTAAATTAAAAATGCAAGTACCATAGAATTTAAATTAATAAAACATTTTCAGACATGTCCTAGCATATTTGTATGCACTTCATCACATTATTCTTAATGTTTTCATGAGTGCAATACCGACAGTTCTCAACGGTTTCTGTAGTAATACAATCCTCATCACTCTGGTGTTAAAACATCTACTTTTATTAGTAAATCATCTTTCTCATTCCAGAGGGAACATAACTGACCTGGATTTTATGAGCAGAACGAAATGACTACATATTATTAATCAGGTTCTTAACACAAAATAACAGAGATACAGTAAAACTAATTTTCTATTCAATAAGGAAATAAGCTGAAATTGTAAAATGCAGCGGAAACAAGCTTGTTGGAATGGTGGTGGCTTATCTCTGAGAAGAGATGTGACGGATACACTCTTTCACAAGAAGATGATTACAATGAGGCTTTGAAGGAATTTTTACAATAAACAAGAATGAAAAAAACCCTAGACATCCAGAAACCTAACCCTACGAGATGAAGCGCCAAAAGTCACGTGGGCCCCATTTGGGTAAGTTAGTACATCAACTTCTCGGGGTCGTAACTTTTGCATACAATCTCTATTTTAGGTGTCTAATATCCCATTGAAAGGTATCATCGAGGAGATTCATTTTGGGGGCTCAATCATTCCTTCGAATATCATTGAGAAGTTCGATCCCTAAAAACCTTCATTTAGGCCCTCAAAATGGCCCCCGAAGTTAAAACTGCTAAAAATAGTAAATTGCCAAAATTGTCAGAGAACTGTTTTGAGCCAGTTAGAAGAGGTGGGTGACCACCGATATCCACCTAGATCAATCCTCCCTCCATAGGAAGCAATGGTCTCCATTGCGTTGATTTCCCCCATCAAATGAGGAATTTTTTGTTGAATTTGGCCCCGGGTGAGCCACTTGCCTTGGTGCAGGAGCTGCCCTGCTTTGACGAATCGATAAAGTTGGATCCTTTGCTGTCGAGTGCCCTTGATCTATGTGTCCACAATATGATCGTTGGATTCCTATTGTATGCATTCAGGGTTGAACTCTGTTGGTGTCATTTTCTCTGCTACATCTGAGGTGTCCAATAATGGTGAGAAATAAGGGCGAAGGAGATCCACGTTGAACATTGGGTGCAGGCCAAGGAAAGGAGGAATGTTCAGCTCAAAATCATTATCCCCCACAGCCTTGGTGATGGTGTACGGCCCATAATGGAGTGGGTGAAGCTTCCGATGGGGTCATGTAAGGCGTTCTTTCTGCAAGTGCAACCAAACTTTGTCGCCCACCTGAAACTTATGTGGCACCTGATGTTGATCATGGCACTACTTGTACTCATCATTGGACTTCTATAGGATATCCTAAACCTATTGGTGGATGTATTGGATCTGATCAATGAACCGGGTGGCTTTGTCAGCTTCAGTTGGAGAAGGATATGAGTCGGTCGAGGTGACCTCAAGGGGAAGTGCAACATCTATGGGACCCAATGGTTGGAATCCCAACCCCACCTGAAAGGGGTTGTGTCCAGTTGAGCTATGCAGGGCTCGGTTGTAGCTATGTTGGGAACAGGGAGGGCTCTCATCCCATGTGTGAGGGTTCTTTGAATTATACATGCGAAGGATATGCACAATCATTCAATTGACGACCTTGGTTTGGCCATCTGTCTAGGGGTGGAAGGCTATGGATTTGGTGATCTTGGTGTCCAGTAGTGACCACAGGATCGACCAGAATGTGATGAGAAATTGACTGTCCCGATCTGAGACTATGTTTTTTTGGATTCCAAAATGTACCCAGACTCATTCAAATAAGAGCTTGGCAATGGCCTATGTTGTGATGTTCTTCTTGCAGGCAACCAGAATCGCCATCTTAGAAAAGTGATCAACAACCACAAAAACACAGTCATTTCCCTGCTTGGTGGACGGGAGGCCTGACATGTAGTCCATTGAGATGGATTCCCATGGCCTGTCAGGAGTAGGAAGAGGGGTGTACAGGCCATGTTTCTTAGTGGTTGGTTTGGCAATAGTGTAGGCAGTGTAGGACCTGATATACTTGATGACCTCCTGTCGAAGTTTCAGCCAGTAGAAATGTTTATGTAGCATCGCCATTGTCTTTTCGACATAGAAGTGTCCTTCCACCTGACTGTAGTGGGCTTACTAGATCAACTTCACTCGCTCGCTTGATGGAACACAGATATGGCCCAGACGACACAACAACCCATCCTTAAGATGGAAATTATTGACAACTGCGTTTGCACCCAACATTTGGTAGGTGGTGGCGAAGTTCGGGTCTGTCTCATAGAGTTGGGGCCATCCAGAGGTCTCATGGCCGCAAGAGTCTAGTACCGTGGTGAGTTTCGCGACTGGCGGTCTTCTGAGGCAATCATCGACACGATTGGTGCTTCCTATTTTATACTTGACGTTGAGGTGGAATTGTTGCAAGTATGTGGACCACTTTTGATGGCGATCATTCTGCAATTTTCCTTGTGTGTGCATGAACTGAAATGGCTTATGATCAGTGTGGATGATTGTCTCCTTCCCAAGAATTTAATGTCTCCACTAGAGGCAGGCTTTCACAATGGAGTACATTTCTTTGTCGTAACTAGGTTACTTACGGACAACATCTGATAGTGTCTCACTATGATGGGCCACAGGGTGGTTGTGCTGAGTGAGAACGACGCACACTGCATAGTCTGAAGCATCTGCCTCGATCTCAAAGGGATTTTGCAAGTATGGTAGTGAAAGTGTCAGGGTTGAGAACAAGAGCTACTTCAAATCGTCGAACGCTTGTTTTTGGGACTGACCCCACGCAAATTTAGCCTTACCACCACCCCTGGTTATTTGGATAAGGGTCCATGCAATATGGGAGAATCCCAACATGAACCTACGGTAGAAATTGGCAAGGCCCAAGAAGATCCGAAGCTTAGTGAGTGTGGTTGGGGCTGGCCAGTCACAGATGACTTGGATCTGTCGCTTGATCTCCTCATTCTCTAACAGAGAGATGTGATAGACTGGCCCATTGGGTAGTGGTGCACCGCAGGTCAGATCAATGGGGTGCTTGACCTGGCATTGCAGAGGTACCCCAGTAGGTGAGGAGAAGATATATGAGTATCTCTAACAAAGAGCTGCGATAGACTGGCCCATTGAGAAGTGGTGTATCGGGGGTCATATCAATGGGGTGCTTGACCTGGTAGTGCAGAGGTACCCCAGTAGGTGAGGAGAAGATATCTGAGTATTCTTCCATGACCTTATCTACTTGCTTCTGCTATGTGGAGAGGTCGTCCGCAGAGACCTTGGATGTGGTTGTGATATTTCGCTTATTCTGAGAGTGAATCATGAAGAAGACAAACTTCCTCGTCTGAGAGATGACCTTCCTGCATTGCTTAGCAGAGATCAAGGAAATAGCACTAGGTGGGACTGCCTCGGGTATCCTATACAATTTCTTGTTCAAAGTAATAATAACACTATGAGGCCTAGAGTCATATACAGTATGATGTTTCCATAAATAAGGTTGGCCCAAAATAACATCACAAACTTCGAGAGGAGAAACATCACACAATACCTCCTCTTTCAAGGGCTTGATGTCATACGACAATCGGCATTGTTGGCTAACACGGAGATCGCTTCCTTGGCGGATTCATCCAATGGTGTAGGGTTGTGGGTGCAGTTTTTTCGGCAGGGCAAGCTGCTTGACGACATATTTTGAGATGAGGTTCTTCTGGCTACCGCTATCAACGATGAAGTGCAGCGGAGTGCCTTTTACCCACATCTGTGAATGGAAGAGGCTTTCTCCTTCTTCTGGCTCATCTGGTTCACCAGGCTGGAGCTTGGTGGTAGAAACGGTGGCATTGGGTTCCACATCAATGATTTGTCTTCCCCTTTCTAGTTCTGTCTCAGAGTCTAAACCTGCATCTGAGTCAGAGGCTTTCACTTTGGCCACCAATGACTGCTTTGAGCGGCAGTCAGCAGTGTTATGCCAAGGGCTCTTATGGAAATCGCACCACTTCTCGGTATCTTTCTTTGTCTTTCTGGTGTCCTTCTTTGCTTGTGGCTTTGAGTGGTTGTCCTGATACTATCCATATTTTCTCTGTCCTTTGTTCTATGGGTTGGGGCTGCCCTTTCCTGGCTTTTGTTGTGAGGGGTTCCCAGGCCCAAATTGCTGCGTCTTTTTTTGATCTTTTGCTTGATTTTGACGGTATATCGATAGGCCACACCCAAGGATGAGATGTCCAAAAATTATATTTCGGTCTAGATGTATCTATACATAGTGTCGTGATACTTGAGCACCAGATGTTGCTCTGAATCTTTGATACCCAGCTTGGTGCGCAAGGTATGAAAGATATTTGTGAAATCTGGCACTGCTTGGTCTCTTTCTTCTCGCAGTGTGGTCCATTTGGTATACAAGTCATCATAACTTTTGACAAGGTAGTATTGTTCCTTAATAGCATCCTTGAAGGAATCCCAGGTGGTCATGACTGTAAATAATGAGGGTTCCTCTATTTCATTTTTCTCACAGAAAGTTTCCCACCAATCTTTGACATGGGGAACGACTTTGAGGAGTGCAAAAGTAATATTTTCTCTATTCAAAAAGTTATGGACAGAAAAATACCCTTCTAGTAGATTCAACCACTTGTCTACAGCATCTGCATCTATCTGACCTTTAAATATAGGAATATCGAAGTTTATTTGTACCTTGAAGGGGGTGATGCCTCTGCTTGAAGAAGATGTGTCGCCTATTAGGAGCCGTCGAAGGATTTGCATGAAACTATCCATCATCTCGTTCCTTTGTTATGTGAGGGATTCCTCAATCAAAAGTTTGAAAGGATCTCATGTCCCTTCATATTTCTTTTCTCCTACCATGAGAGGTTGCTTGGGTATGTGAGAGATTTTGTCCTCAAGAGAAACAAGCTTGAGACCCAACTCTTTGTACTCCGACCTCGTTGGGGACGTGCATTAAGACAACAAGGAGAAGACTGCTCTGATACCACTAATCCGGATTTTATGAGAAGAACGAAATGACTACAGATTATTAATGAGGTCTTAAACACAAAATAACATATATATAGTAAAATTGGTTTTCTATTCAATAAGAAAATAAGCTGAAACTGTAAAATGCAGCGGAAACAAGCTTGTTGGAATGGTGGTGGCTTATCTCTAAGAATAGATGTGACGATTGCGCTCATTCGCAAGAAGATGATTACAATGAGGCTCTAAAGGCCTTTTTACAATAAACAGAAATGCCAAAAACCCTAGACATCCAAAAACCTAACCCTAGGAGATGAAGCGCCAAAAGTCATGTGGGCCCTGCCCCATTTGGGTAAGTTAGTACATCAACTTCCTGGGGTCATAACTTTTGTATGCGATCTTTGTTTTAGGCGTATGATAGCCCATTGGACGGGTATCATCGAGGATATTCATTTTGGGTGCTCAATCATGCCTTTGGCTATCATTGAGAAGCTCGATCCCTAAAAACCTTCATTTAGGCCCTCAAAATGGCCCCCAAAGTAAAAACTGCTAAAAATAGTAAATTGCCAAAATTGTCAAAGAACTGTTTTGAGCTATTTGGAAGAGGTGGGTGGCCACCGATATCCACCTGGATCAATAAAACATAACAAGAAAATATTTAGGGTCTCTCCCCTTCTTCCAATTCTTTCTACACTGCCTGGGGCTTTCCAGCCCATCTGAGTTATCTCTAAAGGCCTTACTGCCTTTTCTTAACATGGCTTCAACCAAGCCTATTCAATCAAACATACTCATTTATTCATTCATTAGTCTCCTATTCATTACATGATGATTTTAAAATTTAATCCAAGATATATATATATATATATATATAT